>CM057242.1:2538273-2635773 GCA_029931835.1 Etheostoma nigrum
GCACATTTAAAACAACCAGGTTGACCAAAGTGCTGGACATTGACATGAAACAATAAATAGACAGAATAAAACACCAGACAAATACAACATACAGTTCTCATGCCGGATTAAAAGCCAAGGAATAAAAATGTGTTTTTAGTCGTGATTTAAAAACCGGAAGGCTAGGGGCCAGTCTGACATGAAGAGGCAACTCATTCTACAGTCTCGGGGCCAGTCTGACATGAAGAGGCAACTCATTCCACAGTCTCGGGGCCAGTCTGACATGAAGAGGCAACTCATTCCACAGTCTCGGGGCCAGTCTGACATGAAGAGGCAACTCATTCCACAGTCTCGGGGCCAGTCTGACATGAAGAGGCAACTCATTCCACAGTCTCGGGGCCAGTCTGACATGAAGAGGCAACTCATTCCACAGTCTCGGGGCCAATCTGACATGAAGAGGCAACTCATTCCACAGTCTCGGGGCCAGTCTGACATGAAGAGGCAACTCATTCCACAGTCTCGGGGCCAGTCTGACATGAAGAGGCAACTCATTCCACAGTCTCGGGGCCAGTCTGACATGAAGAGGCAACTCATTCCACAGTCTCGGGGCCAGTCTGACATGAAGAGGCAACTCATTCCACAGTCTCGGGGCCAGTCTGACATGAAGAGGCAACTCATTCCACAGTCTCGGGGCCAGTCTGACATGAAGAGGCAACTCATTCCACAGTCTCGGGGCCAGTCTGACATGAAGAGGCAACTCATTCCACAGTCTCGGGGCCAGTCTGACATGAAGAGGCAACTCATTCCACAGTCTCGGGGCCAGTCTGACATGAAGAGGCAACTCATTCCACAGTCTCGGGGCCAGTCTGACATGAAGAGGCAACTCATTCCACAGTCTCGGGGCCAGTCTGACATGAAGAGGCAACTCATTCCACAGTCTCGGGGCCAGTCTGACATGAAGAGGCAACTCATTCCACAGTCTCGGGGCCAGTCTGACATGAAGAGGCAACTCATTCCACAGTCTCGGGGCCAGTCTGACATGAAGAGGCAACTCATTCCACAGTCTCGGGGCCAGTCTGACATGAAGAGGCAACTCATTCCACAGTCTCGGGGCCAGTCTGACATGAAGAGGCAACTCATTCCACAGTCTCGGGGCCAGTCTGACATGAAGAGGCAACTCATTCCACAGTCTCGGGGCCAGTCTGACATGAAGAGGCAACTCATTCCACAGTCTCGGGGCCAGTCTGACATGAAGAGGGAACTCATTCCACAGTCTCTGGGCCAGTCTGACATGAAGAGGCAACTCATTCCACAGTCTCGGGGCCAGTCTGACATGAAGAGGCAACTCATTCCACAGTCTCGGGGCCAGTCTGACATGAAGAGGCAACTCATTCCACAGTCTCGGGGCCAGTCTGACATGAAGAGGCAACTCATTCCACAGTCTCGGGGCCAGTCTGACATGAAGAGGCAACTCATTCCACAGTCTCGGGGCCAGTCTGACATGAAGAGGCAACTCATTCCACAGTCTCGGGGCCAGTCTGACATGAAGAGGGAACTCATTCTACAGTCTCTGGGCCAGTCTGACATGAAGAGGCAACTCATTCCACAGTCTCGGGGCCAGTCTGACATGAAGAGGGAACTCATTCCACAGTCTCGGGGCCAGTCTGACATGAAGAGGCAACTCATTCCACAGTCTCGGGGCTGCAACTGAGAAAGCCCGATCACCTCTACTCTTGAGTCGCGATTTAGGGACAACGAGGAGAGACTGGTTTGCAGACCTTAGTGACCTAAGAGCTCACTCCGTGCTTGTGCTTGCTGCCTGCCTGCTTACCTGCCTGCTATATATAAACTTTGTTTTCTTGCTTATTTACACCCATCCACCACTTCACCTTCACACCCTTGTCTTTTTTTAGTCACTGGGGAGTGTTTCCTCGCCACTGTCCCACTGTTGCTTGCTCTGGAGAGAACTACTAGAACTGTTGGGTCCTTGTAAATTATAGAGTGTGGTCTAGACCTGCTCTATCTGTAAAGTGTGTCGAGATAACTCTTGTTATGAATTGATACTGTAAATAAAATTGAATTGAATTCTTCCTCCACTTCAATAATCCCCTGCAGTGGCGTTGAATGTTGTTACCTCATGAATTCGTCCGATATGAAAGTATTTCCCAGGAGGAGAGCTGAGCTGCTACACACAATCCATCCAGCTTTACATGCTAAACTACATGTATGTTGTGCTGCAGATAAGGGGGTGACCCCCCCCCCCCTGTAAAGTATGCTCATGGCTGCAGAGTAGAAGTATCAAGCGTCCACTACCGGTCCCGAAAAGTGAAGCCAATGCTCAAGCTCCTTAACCCTCATGTTGTCCTCATGTTGTCCTCATGTTGCCCTCATGTTGTCCTCATGTTGTCCTCATGTTGCCCTCATGTTGCCCTCATGTTGTCCTCATGTTGTCCCCATGTTGCCCTCATGTTGCCCTCATGTTGTCCCCATGTTGTCCTCATGTTGTCCTCATGTTGTCCTCATGTTGTCTTCATGTTGTCTTCATGTTGTCCTCATGTTGTCCCCATGTTGCCCTCATGTTGCCCTCATGTTGTCCTCATGTTGTCCCCATGTTGCCCTCATGTTGCCCTCATGTTGTCCCCATGTTGTCCTCATGTTGTCCTCATGTTGTCTTCATGTTGTCTTCATGTTGTCCTCATGTTGTCCCCATGTTGCCCTCATGTTGCCCTCATGTTGTCCCCATGTTGTCCTCATGTTGTCCTCATGTTGCCCTCATGTTGCCCTCATGTTGTCCTCATGTTGTCCTCATGTTGTCCTCATGTTGCCCTCATGTTGTCCTCATGTTGTCCTCATGTTGCCCTCATGTTGTCCTCATGTTGTCCTCATGTTGTCCTCATGTTGCCCTCATGTTGCCCTCATGTTGTCTTCATGTTGTCTTCATGTTGTCCTCATGTTGTCTTCATGTTGTCCTCATGTTGTCCTCATGTTGTCCTATATCAATGTTCTTTTTAATTCCCCAAAATAACATGATTGATTCCACCCAATGCTCTTTGGCAAGTACAAATCTCTACTTTCATTAATTTTGGGGTGTCTTATTCAATTTTATAGCATTGTAAAACAAATGGAAGTGTTTTTGAAATAGTATTGAGTAAAAGTTGACATATTCCAGTCTGTGATTATCATCAACATCCATTCCTTTAATTTTAGTCTAAATAATTCCTAATTTCTGCTTTTCTAACTCAAACATTAGGTATAATTTCCTCTAAATGAGGTTTATTGACCATAAATCCCAAAAATAACTGTAAGGTTAATAAGTTAGTGTTACGTAGTGTTGAAAACGTATGAAAAACATTGAAAAAAGCGTCAAAAGTGTTGAAAAAAGGGACAAAAATGTAAGAAAAAGTTTTTAAAAATCGATTACAAGCATCAACAAAAGTGTTGATTTTTTGAAGGGTTAACTGCATTTATATTGTGCTTTTCTAGTCTCAAAGAGCACAGCTCTGTCGATTAAATCAACTAATTGATTGGTCGACAAAATTGTCCAAATATGGTCCCTTCTGGCTCGCAAAAACCAAGATGGCGATGGGCAAATTGCAAATTCAAGGCTTTAAAACACAGTCTAAAAACCAATGGGTGAAGACACTGTTAAAATAATGGACCTAGCATCACTGTGGGAAGCATACTTGAATGGACCCCAGTTTAAGTCCAAGAGGCCAAGACCAGTCCACTTCGGGGGGGGGGGTGGACATGATGCATGATGATCAGTCTGCATCCCTCTGTCATTAAACGCCTTCACATGCACTGACGGAGCAGACTCACAGCAGCAGAACAACAGCCGAAGAGAGGAGGAGGAGGCCAGATGGGGAATTATATAGTATATAGAGAGAGATGGAGGTCATTACTGTAGGGAGAGAGAGAGAGGGGGGCGGGTGAGGGTGAGACAGCAGCTCACAAGGCAAGCAAAGATTGCCCGATCCCAGACAGGCAGTCGCATGCCACCACAGAGTGTTGGATTAATGCGCTCTGACCGTGATGGGCTTGCTTGTCTGTGGGGAAAGATAAGCCTCCTCCTCTTCTTTCTCTTGGTTCCCTTCCTCCCCCTCCCCGTGACTTCCTCCCAGCAAACCCTCACAATTCACCCCTGCTGGGTCCATCTCTGGAGGGCTGATTGAGCTCGGCTGGGGGGCTGATGTTGAGGATTTCACTCGACAGATGGGAGAGTTTGTAGCTGAGCTTCACGGCCAGCGGCACAAACAGAGCGCGTGCAGAGCGCCGCCTGAGTCATGTTGGAGTGTGCGCTGATGTGATCTTTGTTTGAACTTGTGTGTCCGAGCCCTTCGCTGCTGCCTCTGCACACTGCACTTCAAATGTATACACAGTGTTTTCTGACAAAGTAAAAACATTGCACCCATATGTGATAATAAGAGACATTTGTCCCCAGGAAAAAAGCTCACCATTCACACACACTGTGGCCGAGGCTGCCATACAAGGTGCCACCTGCTCATCAGATACACACTCACACACATCTACACACCTGCTCATCAGATACACACTCACACACATCTACACACCTGCTCATCAGATACACACTCACACACATCTACACACCTGCTCATCAGATACACACACATCTACACACCTGCTCATCAGATACACACACTCACACACATCTACACACCTGCTCATCAGAATACACACTCACACACATCTACACACCTGCTCATCAGATACACACTCACACACATCTACACACCTGCTCATCAGATACACACTCACACACATCTACACACCTGCTCATCAGATACACACACTCACACACATCTACACACCTGCACATCAGATACACACACACACATCTACACACCTGCTCATCAGATACACACTCACACACATCTACACACCTGCTCATCAGATACACACACTCACACACATCTACACACCTGCACATCAGAATACACACTCACACACATCTACACACCTGCTCATCAGATACACACTCAAACACATCTACACACCTGCTCATCAGATACACACTCACACACATCTACACACCTGCTCATCAGATACACACTCACACACATCTACACACCTGCTCATCAGATACACACTCACACACATCTACACACCAGCTAGTCAGATACACACTCACACACATCTACACACCTGCTCATCAGATACACACACATCTACACACCTGCTCATCAGATACACACACTCACAAACATCTACACACCTGCTCATCAGAATACACACTCACACACATCTACACACCTGCTCATCAGATACACACTCACACACATCTACACACCTGCTCATCAGATACACACTCACACACATCTACACACCTGCTCATCAGATACACACACTCACACACATCTACACACCTGCACATCAGATACACACACACATCTACACACCTACTCATCAGATACACACTCACACACATCTACACACCTGCTCATCAGATACACACACTCACACACATCTTCACACCTGCTCATCAGAATACACACTCACACACATCTACACACCTGCTCATCAGATACACACTCACACACATCTACACACCTGCTCATCAGATACACACTCACACACATCTACACACCTGCTCATCAGACACACACTCACACACATCTACACACCTGCTCATCAGATACACACTCACACACATCTACACACCTGCTCATCAGATACACACTCACACACATCTACACACCTGCTCATCAGACACACACTCACACACATCTACACACCTGCTCATCAGATACACACTCACACACATCTACACACCTGCTCATCAGATACACACTCACACACATCTACATACCTGTTCATCAGATACACACTCACACACATCTACACACCTGCTCATCAGACACACACTCACACACATCTACACACCTGCTCATCAGATACACACACTCACACACATCTACACACCTGCTCATCAGAAACACACTCACACACATCTACACACCTGCTCATCAAAATACACACTCACACACATCTACACACCTGCTCATCAGATACACACTCACACACATCTACACACCTGCTCATCAGAAACACACTCACACACATCTACACACCTGCTCATCAGATACACACTCACACACATCTACACACCTGCTCATCAGAATACACACTCACACACATCGACACACCTGCTCATCAGAAACACACTCACACACATCTACACACCTGCTCATCAGATACACACTCACACACATCTACACACCTGCTCATCAAAATACACACTCACACACATCTACACACCTGCTCATCAGATACACACTCACACACATCTACACACCTGCTCATCAGAAACACACTCACACACATCTACACACCTGCTCATCAGAATACACACTCACACACATCTACACACCTGCTCATCAGATACACACTCACACACATCTACACACCTGCTCATCAGAAACACACTCACACACATCTACACACCTGCTCATCAGATACACACTCACACACATCTACACACCTGCTCATCAGATACACACACATCTACACACCTGCTCATCAGACACACACTCACACACATCTACACGCCTGCTCATCAGATACACACTCACACACATCTACACACCTGCTCATCAGATACACACACATCTACACACCTGCTCATCAGACACACACTCACACACATCTACACACCCGCTCATCAGACACACACTCACACACATCTACACACCTGCTCATCAGATACACACACTCACACACATCTACACACCTGCTCATCAGATACACACACTCACACACATCTACACACCTGCACATCAGATACACACACACATCTACACACCTACTCATCAGATACACACTCACACACATCTACACACCTGCTCATCAGATACACACACTCACACACATCTTCACACCTGCTCATCAGAATACACACTCACACACATCTACACACCTGCTCATCAGATACACACTCACACACATCTACACACCTGCTCATCAGATACACACTCACACACATCTACACACCTGCTCATCAGACACACACTCACACACATCTACACACCTGCTCATCAGATACACACTCACACACATCTACACACCTGCTCATCAGATACACACTCACACACATCTACACACCTGCTCATCAGACACACACTCACACACATCTACACACCTGCTCATCAGATACACACTCACACACATCTACACACCTGCTCATCAGATACACACTCACACACATCTACATACCTGTTCATCAGATACACACTCACACACATCTACACACCTGCTCATCAGAAACACACTCACACACATCTACACACCTGCTCATCAGACACACACTCACACACATCTACACACCTGCTCATCAGACACACACTCACACACATCTACACACCCGCTCATCAGATACACACTCACACACATTTACACTCCGATGGCGCAGCGTCGGTGGGGGGAACTCGGGGTTCAGGTCATCGGCGGGAAAACGAGGAGTGAAATGTCAATTGAAAGCCATTTGAAATTTGCAAAATGACTCTTTAAGTCAAAGTACGTGCCGCTTCCCCGATCATCGAGAACTTAATTTGCATTTAGATGACCTGACACCGGTTTCAGGGGCGAGCAGGTGCGGAGACGCCGTCCTGCTCGGAGTCAAGGGGCTGCTGATGGACACTTTAGTTGCTGGCAGGAATATAGATGACCAAGACATCCTGCACCCAATTAAGTCTGATATATGCTCTTCTTGCTCTTTAAAAAGCAGCAGTGTAGCAGGCTTTCCTGGGGAAAGCTCGTACTGTTGTTTCTTTTACCGATACTTGGCAACTAAATGAAAGTTGACCCATTTCATTTCAGAATAAAACTGCAAACATCCAGCTTTCCTCTGACAAACGTGGTGAGAAATGCCACAAAAAGAAATCAGACATGCCAGATGGTGAGGACAGATAAAAGGATTCACATGGCGTCGATGTCAGTCACCCGACTGCAGGACGAAATGAGAATGTCATCCATGAAATAAATGTCAAAAACATGTTGGTGTACAAGCCTGTCGTGTATTTATTTGGGGCCCAAGAAGGTTCCAGCAGAAGGAAGAGATCTCTTTTTTTAACCCTCATGTTGTCCTCATGTTGTCCTCATGTTGTCCTCATGTTGCCCTCATGTTGTCCTCATGTTGTCCTCATGTTGTCCTCATGTTGCCCTCATGTTGTCCTCATGTTGCCTTCATGTTGCCCTCATGTTGCCCTCATGTTGTCCTTATGTTGCCCTCATGTTGTCTTCATGTTGTCCTCATGTGGCCCTCATGTTGTCCTCATGTTGCCTTCATGTTGCCCTCATGTTGCCCTCATGTTGTCCTTATGTTGCCCTCATGTTGTCCTCATGTTGTCCTCATGTTGCCCTCATGTTGTCCTCATGTTGCCTTCATGTTAACCTCATGTTGTCCTCATGTTGCGCTCATGTTGTCCTCATGTTGTCTTCATGTTGTCCTCATGTTGCCCTCCTGTTGTCCTCATGTTGTCCTCATGTTGTCCTCATGTTGTCCTCCTGTTGCCCTCATGTTGTCCCCATGTTGTCCTCATGTTGTCTTCATGTTGTCGTCATGTTGTCCTCATGTTGCCCTCATGTTGCCCTCATGTTGTCCTCATGTTGTCCCCATGTTGTCCTCATGTTGTCCCCATGTTGCCCTCATGTTGCCCTCATGTTGTCCTCATGTTGTCCTCATGTTGTCTTCATGTTGTCTTCATGTTGTCTTCATGTTGTCCCCATGTTGTCTTCATGTTGCCCTCATGTTGTCCTCATGTTGCCCTCATGTTGTCCTCATGTTGCCCTCATGTTGTCTTCATGTTGTCTTCATGTTGTCCCCATGTTGTCTTCATGTTGCCCTCATGTTGCCCTCATGTTGTCCTCATGTTGTCCCCATGTTGTCCTCATGTTGTCCCCATGCTGTCCTCATGTTGTCCCCATGTTGCCCTCATGTTGTCCTAATGTTGTCCTCATGTTGTCCTCATGTTGTCCCCATGTTGTCCCCATGTTGCCCTCATGTTGTCCTCATGTTGCCCTCATGTTGCCCTCATGTTGTCCTCATGTTGTCCTCATGTTGTCCCCATGTTGTCCTCATGATGTCCTCATGTTGTCCTCATGTTGCCCTCATGTTGCCCTCATGTTGTCTTCATGTTGTCCTCATGTTGCCCTCATGTTGTCTTCATAGTTGTCCTCATGTTGTCCTTATGTTGTCCTATATCAATGTTCTTTTTAATTCCCCAAAATAACATGATTGATTCCACCCAACGCTCTTTGCCAAGTACAAATCTCTACTTTCATTAATTTTGGGGCGTCTTATTCAATTTTATAGCATTGTAAAACAAATGGAAGTGTTTTTGAAATAGTATTGAGTAAAAGTTGACATATTCCAGTCTGTGATTACCATCAACATCCATTCCTTTAATTTTAGTCTCAATAATTCCTAATTTCTGCTTTTCTAACTCAAACATTAAGTATAATTTCCTATAAATGAGGTTTATTGACCATAAATTCCAAAAATAACAGTAAAACTAAAGTTAATAATATAATAATAATAACAATAAGAACCTATACTCGTATACTGTATAAATTACTTTATTTAGGGGGGCTGCCTTGTTTCCAGATTAGAGCAATGCCCCCCCCCCCCAATGTCTGTGCACGTCCCTGGTTGTATGCATACTTGCCCGGTAAACATGCAACATGTCCTGTCTCCTCCTCTAAAGCAGAGTCTCCTCCCAACATGTCCTGTCTCCTCCTCTAAAGCAGAGTCTCCTCCCAACATGTCCTGTCTCCTGTCCTGTCTCCTCCTCTAAAGCAGAGTCTCCTCCTAACATGTCCTGTCTCTTGTCCTGTCTCCTCCTCTAAAGCAGAGTCTCCTCCCAACATGTCCTGTCTCCTCCTCTAAAGCAGAGTCTCCTCCCAACATGTCCTGTCTCCTGTCCTGTCTCCTCCTCTAAAGCAGTCTCCTCCTAACATGTCCTGTCTCCTGTCCTGTCTCCTCCTCTAAAGCAGAGTCTCCTCCCAACATGTCCTGTCTCCTGTCCTGTCTCCTCCTCTAAAGCAGAGTCTCCTCCTAACATGTCCTGTCTCCTGTCCTGTCTCCTCCTCTAAAGCAGAGTCTCCTCCTAACATGTCCTGTCTCTTGTCCTGTCTCCTCCTCTAAAGCAGAGTCTCCTCCTAACATGTCCTGTCCTGTCTCCTGTCCTGTCTCCTCCTCTAAAGCAGAGTCTCCTCCCAACGACCCTGCTCCCCTCCAACTCACGCTGCCTTCACTGTGCGTAGGAATAACCAAACACAGTGACTGGTTTCATGTCACTCACTTCACATTTCAGCATTTGAAAAGTGTTTTTGAAATAGTATTGAGTAAAAGTTGACATATTCCAGTCTGTGATTATCATCAACATCCATTCCTTTAATTTTAGTCTAAATAATTCCTAATTTCTGCTTTTCTAACTCAAACATTAGGTATAATTTCCTATAAATTAAGTTTATTGACCATAAATTCCAAAAATAACTGTAAAACTAGTTAATAAGTTAGTGATACGTAGTGTTGACAACGTCAAAAAAAAGTTAAAACATTGATAAAAAAGCTTCAACAACAGTGTTTTTCAATTTTGACGAGAAGACAACACGAGGGTTAAACCAGTGATTCGCAGGTATACGCAGTATACCCACTGAGAAAGCTCCAGGATTTCCATATACCCTAAAAACTACTTAAAAATGCCCAATGACACACAACAACATACTTTCCATTACATTTTTGATATATTTCAAACTGTCATCTGTGTTTTTCTTCTTCTCACAGGCTAAATATAGGTATTTCCACCATAAATTGGTGGATAAAAATGATCTGAATGCCAGAAATTAAGTCTTCCTGCAGGAAAAGAAGTCTTTGATGCACAAAATAACCCTGGGGGAGGACACCCAGACCCCCCACTTCCCCCCCCACATATGCCCCCCTCCCTCAAAGGCAGATTCTTGCCCATATACTGTATATAGGCCAATATATTTATATGCAGTACGTATACCCTGTCCATGAGGAGCTCTATCCTAACATGACATTTCAAAGTCAAAAGTCAAAGTCTGCTTTATTGTCAATTTCTTCTCATGTCCAGACATACAAAAAGATCGAAATTACGTTTCCCTCTGTCCCACGGTGGAGACAAGACATATTTTACCAGTTAGGTCCACAGACAAACATAACATTCAAGTAAACAATATAAAAAGTAAAAATAAGAAGGCACATACAATGAGGAAAATAAGAGCAGCAAAATTTGAGTTAAAAATGTGCAATTGTGCATACAGTAGACATTCAATATAATATATATAATGCAAAAGTCAGGCCAATAAATGGCTGAGGTGGTTCTGTTTGACCTGAGTATGCAAGTGGCATAGTGCTGCAGGTTATGTAGGAGCAGCAGAAGTGTTTCCAGGACAACAGGACAACAACAACAAGTTGCAAAGTGTGCAAGTGTACAAATAATAATAGATATTTTAGCTTTTTTGTTCAGTGTATTTCAGAATGTTGTCCCCTACATGTCTTATGAGTAGTTTAAAGTCTGGACCAGCAGCAAAAAACTTCCAGAGTTTCATTTTTTTTATGATTAAAAAAATAAAATAAAAATAAAGGTTGCCCTCTCTCCTCCCTGATGGACATCTACACCTCCCGCTGCCTCAGCAGAGCAGAGAGCATCATCGAGGACAGCCCCCCCCCCCCCACCCCGGCTCTGGTCTGGTTGACCTGTTACCCTCAGGACGGCGCTGCAGGTGCATCAGAGCACGGACCAACAGACTCAAGAACAGGTTCTTCCCAAAGGCCAAAACCACCCTGAACTCACATACAGTGGGTACGGAAAGTATTCAGACCCCTTTAAATTTTTCACTCTTTGTTTCATTGCAGGCATTTTCCAAAAATCAAAAAAGTTCATTTTATTTCTCAGTAATGTACACTCAGCACCCCATCTTGGACAGAAAAAAACAGAAATGTAGAAATTTTTGCAAATTTATTAAAAAACAAAAACTGAAATATCACATGGTCATAAGTATTCAGACCCTTTGTTCAGTATTTAGTAGAAGCACCCTTTTGATCTAATACAGCCATGAGTCGTTTTGGGAAAGATGCAACAAGTTTTTCACATCTGGATTTGGGTATCCTCTGCCATTCCTCCTTGCAGATCCTCTCCAGTTCTGTCAGGTTGGATGGTAAACGTTGGTGGACAGTCATTTTCAGGTCTCTCCAGAGATGCTCAATTGGGTTTAAGTCAGGGCTCTGGCTGGGCCATTCAAGAACAGCCACAGAGTTGTTGTGAAGCCACTCCTTCGTTATTTTAGCGGTGTGCTTAGGGTCATTGTCTTGTTGGAAGGTAAACCTTCGGCCCAGTCTGAGGTCCAGAGCACTCTGGAAAAGGTTTTCGTCCAGGATATCCCTGTACTTGGCCGCATTCATCTTTCCCTCGATTGCAACCAGTCGTCCTGTCCCTGCAGCTGAAAAACACCCCCACAGCATGATGCTGCCACCACCATGCTTCACTGTTGGGACTGTATTGGACAGGTGATGAGCAGTGCCTGGTTTTCTCCACACATACCGCTTAGAATTAAGGCCAAAAAGTTCTATCTTGGTCTCATCAGACCAGAGGATTTTATTTATCACCATCTTGGAGTCCTTCAGGTGTTTTTTAGCAAACTCCATGCGGGCTTTCATGTGTCTTGCACTGAGGAGAGGCTTCCTTCGGGCCACTCTGCCATAAAGCCCCGACTGGTGGATTGCTGCAGTGATGGTTGACTTACTACAACTTTCTCCCATCTCCCAACTGCATCTCTGGAGCTTAGCCACAGTGACCATTGGGTTCTTCTTTGCCTCTCTCACCAAGGCTCTTCTCCCCCGATAGCTCAGTTTGGCCGGACGGCCAGCTCTAGGAAGGGTTCTGGTCGTCCCAAACGTCTTCCATTTGAGGATTATGGAGGCCACTGTGCTCTTAGGAACCTTAAGTGCAGCAGAAATTTTTTTGTAACCTTGACCAGATCTGTGCCTTGCCACAATTCTGTCTCTGAGCTCCTCAGGCAGTTCCTTTGACCTCATGATTGTCATTTGCTCTGACATGCACTGTGAGCTGTAAGGTCTTATATAGACAGGTGTGTGGCTTTCCTAATCAAGTCCAATCAGTATAATCAAACACAGCTGGACTCCAATGAAGGTGTAGAACCATCTCAAGGATGATCAGAAGAAATAGACAGCACCTGAGTTACATATGAGGGTCACGGCAAAGGGTCTGAATACTTATGACCATGTGATATTTCAGTTTTTGTTTTTTAATAAATTTGCAAAAATTTCTACATTTCTGTTTTTTTCTGTCCAAGATGGGGTGCTGAGTGTACATTACTGAGAAATAAAATGAACTTTTTTGATTTTTGGAAAATGGCTGCAATGAAACAAAGAGTGAAAAATTTAAAGGGGTCTGAATACTTTCCGTACCCACTGTATGCACAGACTCCACTCCACAGCCCCCCCCCTGGACCCCCCCTGGACCCTGGACTGTCTTCTTCCCTCCGACTGTGCAATATTGTTATACTGTTACTGTTACACTGTAATATAACACCTCATAGGACACTGGAATCTGTGCAATTTCATTTCACAGTGCAATATTTAATATATTAACCCTTCCATTTCATTACTGTGCAATATTTATTTATTTAATAGTAGTACTTAATCATTTCATTTCATCACTGCGCAATATTATTTATTAATTATTAACACTTATCTACGTTTACACAATGTGCATTCAAAGCTAATTATATATGTATACAGTTGCTCTCCGGACTCAAGACTGGGCGCCAGCACCCCCCCCCCCCCCACACCCCCACTCTCTTTTTTCTCTGCACTACCTACACTTTATATCTCTGACTTTATATTTCAGATTTTTGATATTTTATATTATCTTATATTCTTATATTTTTTGTGTCAACGCTGTAAAGGGATTGCTTTAATCTCGTTGCACAAGTACCGTGTACTTGTGTATAATGACAAATAAAGGCATTCTATTCTATTCTATTCTATTCTATTCTATTCTATTCTATTCATTTACTCCCTGATAGAAGGGATGGATTGGGGTATTTCCCGACGGTCCAGTGTCCCCTGAACGCATCGCGTCGCTGCCATGTTGTTGTTGTATTTTCGGGGCAGCAGAGGACAATTTCCAGCTGCGGTCTCTGAGGGGGGACAGGCACTGCTTTGCTGACTTTATCTGGAATACAACTGAGCTTCAAGTGACTGTCAAAGTTATCGGACCACGAGAGGAGTCGTCGGGTATGTAGTTTTTCTCATTTAAAAGTTTTCTGCTAAAGACCAGCTCACTCCGTGCGTTGGTGCTACTTTTTCCCCCATTCGAGCTAACATGCGCTATCTAACGTTAAGTTACGTTTGCGCAGTAAAAGCTTCTTATTCAGACTTTCCTAAATGTATAAACTTTGAGATAAAAGATACATGCATGGTGTGTTTGGTGTCAAAAACAAACCGAGCACGTTGAGGTAGCTTCGGCACAAGTAACAACTAAAGAGTTTTGGATGCTAACGCCTGTGCTAGCGTGGCTAACTAACGCTGCCAAATGACACCCAACTTGAGCAATAACTTGAAAAGTCCCTGAGGGAAGTTTCTAAATGATTTTGTTGGCAGTGAATGTGAATATAAAAGCAGAAACATTAGCTAACTCATGGCTTTCTTGTGTTGACTCAGTGGGATAAAGTCATGGTTGTTTTTTTTTTTTTATTATGGCAGATCGGGACAAACTGTAAACACTATTTATCAAGTGTAACAGTTTGGACAAGGTTAGCTTGATGTATGATTAATAACAAGTACTTTTAATAACAAGTAGTAGTGTGTGTGTGTGTGTGTGTGTGTGTGTGTGTGTGTGTGTGTGTGTGTGTGTGTGTGTGTGAGTGAGTGAGTGAGTGAGTGAGAGAGAATCCAGGTGCCACCACAATCCAATGAAATCTGCAAAAAAAAAGCACAAGGACTCAGGGGAAGAAGTTAAGTTAGTAACATGTATTAATTAGATATTAATGCACACAGATGGAGAGATGAGCTCAGGGAAGTCCTCCAGCAGTCTAATCCCATAGCAGCATAACAGCAGCATAACTAAGGACAGGTCCAACATAATCTTCAAAAACGAAGCACAGGGACTCTGGGGAAGAAGTTAAGTTAGTAACATGTATTAGTTAGATATGAATGCACACAGATGGAGGGATGAGCTCAGTGTGTCATAGGAAGTCCTCCAGCAGTCTAATCCCATTGCAACATAACTCTTAAAGCAGCATAACTAAGAACAGGTCCAAGATAATCCTGAGCTGGTCCTACAGGTTATTAAAGGTCATTAGGCAAGTCAACTTCATTGACAATTTCAATGTGCAAGACATCACGAGGAATAGAAAATATGCTTCTCTCTGACTCACAGCGCCAAAAGTATAGGGACAACAAGTAATAGATAAAAAGGTAAGTAATATGTGCAATAAAAGAAGATACAAAATAAGCTTAAGTAATATTTACAATAGAATAAATACATTTTTTAAATAGTGCAAAGGTCCTTGTAGAAAGTTAATGTGTGACGCTGTCTGCTGGTGAAATCTTTTTCACTCCAAAAAAGGGAAGTCTGCTTTGTGTTGCTGTTGCTTGAGTCAAGTTTGCAGAAGGGCTGCTCGATTATGGCATTATTATTAGGGTTGTGGGCGATATTTTCAGTGGCAATACTGTATTGATACACAGGCAACAAGTATTGATCTTTTATTATATTTTATATATATATATATATATATGTGGTGGTCAGTTTGTCGGCTTGACAATTTCATTTTGCAGCAATAAAATTGAAGTGATATGAATGAAACAGAAATGTTGACAAAGTTTCCTTTTGGGGACTTCATTTGAAAATGGGAAAAATTAGAAGTTGGAAAAAAGGTTCTAAATTGCAATATATCGCAGAATATTGCATTATGTTTAAAATCGCAATAATGTCGTATCGTGATGGTATTGTATCGGGAGGCGTCTGGTGATTCCCAACCCTAATTATTTATCACCTGGGCAAATTTCACCAACTTATTGTGGCTATCAAAACATTTCTGATGATCACGATCTTGGACTCGGACTCGAGGCGCTAGTCTCTGGACTTGTGACTTGTCTTGGACTTGTGCACTGATGACTTGGACTCAAACTCGAGGATTTATGAAATAGGACTCAGAAGTTGGACGACTTGGTGACTCGGACTCAAACGTTGGGCACTTGAGACTTGACTGGGACTTTTCTTTGGTGACTTGAACGCTGGGGACTTGAGACTTGACTGGGACTCTTCTTTGGTGACTTGAACACTGGGGACTCGAGACTTGACTGGGACTCTTCTTTGGTGACTTGAACACAGGGGACTCGAGACTTGACTGGGACTTTTCTTTGGTGACTTGAACGCCGGGGACTCAAGACTTGACTGGGACTCTTCTTTGGTGACTTGAACACTGGGGACTCAAGACTTGAATGGGACTCTTCTTTGGTGACTTGAACATTGGGGACTTAAGACTTGACTGGGACTCTTCTTTGGTGACTCAGACTCGAAACTTGACTGGGACTCTTCTTTGGTGACTTGAACACTGGGGACTCAAGACTTGAATGGGACTCTTCTTTGGTGACTTGAACGCTGGGGACTCAAGACTTGACTGGGACTCTTCTTTGGTGACTCAGACTCGAAACTTGACTGGGACTCTTCTTTTTTTGACTCGAGACTTGACTGGGACTCTTCTTTGGTGACTTGCGCCGGGGACTCAAGACTTGACTGGGACTCTTCTTTGGTGACTTGAACACTGGGGACTCAAGACTTGACTGGGACTCTTCTTTTTTGACTCGAGACTTGACTGGGACTTTTCTTTGGTGACTTGAATGCTGGGGACCCGAGACTTGACTCTGACTCTTCTTTGGTGACTTGGACTCAAACGGGGACTCAAGACTTTGAAAAGTCAGAGTTGACTTTTCTCATGACTGGTATTTGGGCCATTTTAAGGTCAAAGTTCATTCACATGTAGTTTGTCCTGGCGGTTATAAGCTTATTATCCTCTTCCATCCAATAACTTGCTTCTTAGTTTAAGTAAGGACCTTCTAACTCTTTGGACTGTTTGTAGATGTGATTTGAAAACTGCAGTGACATTTACAGCTTGGTCTTTCAGGGCTGCAAGTAATGATTAATTTTAATTGTCCATTCATATAATGATTACTTAACCAATGAATTGAGTAATCATTTAGTTTGTTAAACATCAGAAAATGCTATAAAAACAAACGCTTGCAATGAGAAGTCCAAGGTGACGTCTTCAAATGTCTTGTTTTTGTGTAACAACGAGTCAAAACCACAAAGATATTAATATTTTAATTTATCTGCAATAATATACGGCAAAAAGCAACAAATGTTCAAATTTGTGATTTATTTTTGGGCATTTTAAGCCTTTATTTGACAGGACAGCTGAAGACATGAATGAGTTGGACGACTTGGTGACTCGGACTCGAACGCTGGGGACTCAAGACTTGACTGGGACTCTTCTTTGGTGACTTGAACTTGAACGCTGGGGACTCGAGACTTGACTGGGACTTTTCTTTGGTGACTTGAACACTGGGGACTCAAGACTTGACTGGGACTCTTCTTTGGTGACTTGAACTTGAACGCTGGGGACTCGAGACTTGACTGGGACTTTTCTTTGGTGACTTGAACGCTGGGGACTCAAGACTTGACTGGGACTCTTCTTGGGTGACCTGAACGCTGGGGACTCGAGACTTGACTGGGATTCTTCTTTGGTGACTTGAACACTGGGGACTCAAGACTTGACTGGGACTTTTCTTTGGTGACTTGAACATTGGGGACTTAAGACTTGACTGGGACTCTTTTTTTGACTCGGACTCGAGACTTGACTGGGACTCTTTTTTTGACTCGGACTCGAGACTTGACTGGGACTCTTCTTTGGTGACTTGAACGCTGGGGACTCGAGACTTGAATGGGACATCAGAAAATTCTATAAAAACAAACACTTGCAATGAGAAGTCCAAGGTGACGTCTTCAAATGTCTTGTTTTTGTGTAACAACGAGTCAAAACCACAAAGATATTAATATTTTAATTTATCTGCAATAATATGATACGGCAAAAAACAACAAATGTTCAAATTTGTGATTATTTTTTGGGCATTTTAAGCCTTTATTTGACAGGACAGCTGAAGACATGAAAGGGGAGAGAGAGGGGGGATGACACGTAGCAAAGGGCCGCAGATCGGAGTCGAACCCGGGGCCCGCTATGTCGAGGAGTAAACCTCCATATATGGGCGCCCGCTCTACCAGCTGAGCTATCCGGGCGCCCCTTAACGTTCACGTTTTGAGGATCCGGGCTGCATTTTATAGACTGAATATTGATGGGTTTCAGGCAAAACAACTCATTTTAAAACGTCTTTTGGGCTTTTAAGAAGCTTTCTTTTTAAATTATTTTGCTGCATTTTATCAATAAACAAATATTTGAACTATCAAAAAATGATCAAAAACGAACATATAAAAGAAAATAAGCATTGACGAGTCCGTGACCTCTGATGTGAGGACAACGCGTGCAGACTTTCACAAGCTGAAACTGGAACATCTTGATCTACTTCACAGTGACGGGAGCCCAGTTTAACAACAAGGTTGCATTTAGTGTTCAATAATGTCAGTGTTGCTGCTGTTATAAGGAGCACCTCTGCAGGAAGAGAAGGTTAAAGGAAAGAGATAAGATCTTAGTACAGCATGTGGTTTCATCAGAGGAGGCAGTAGGTGTAAGAAGTGTTGGTGGTAATTCGGTTGTGACATCTTTGGAAATAAGACCGGTTTATGAGACTGAATTGTTTGGTATTTCTGAGTTTAAAGGTCCCATACCATGGTGCTCTTTGGATTCTTTCATATAGACCTTAGTGGTCCCCTAATACTGCATCTGAAGTCTCTTTTATATAGACCTTAGTGGTCCCCTAATACTGTATCTGAAGTCTCTTTTATATAGACCTTAGTGGTCCCCTAATACTGCATCTGAAGTCTCTTTTATATAGACCTTAGTGGTCCCTAATACTGTATCTGAAGTCTCTTTTATATAGACCTTAGTGGTCCCCTAATACTGTATCTGAAGTCTCTTTTATATAGACCTTAGTGGTCCCCTAATACTGTATCTGAAGTCTCTTTTATATAGACCTTAGTGGTCCCTAATACTGTATCTGAAGTCTCTTTTATATAGACCTTAGTGGTCCCCTAATACTGCATCTGAAGTCTCTTTTATATAGACCTTAGTGGTCCCCTAATACTGTATCTGAAGTCTCTTTATATAGACCTTAGTGGTCCCCTAATACTGTATCTGAAGTCTCTTTTATATAGACCTTAGTGGTCCCTAATACTGTATCTGAAGTCTCTTTTATATAGACCTTAGTGGTCCCCTAATACTGCATCTGAAGTCTCTTTTATATAGACCTTAGTGGTCCCCTAATACTGTATCTGAAGTCTCTTTTATATAGACCTTAGTGGTCCCTAATACTGTATCTGAAGTCTCTTTTATATAGACCTTAGTGGTCCCCTAATACTGTATCTGAAGTCTCTTTTATATAGACCTTAGTGGTCCCTAATACTGTATCTGAAGTCTCTTTTATATAGACCTTAGTGGTCCCTAATACTGTATCTGAAGTCTCTTTTATATAGACCTTAGTGGTCCCCTAATACTGTATCTGAAGTCTCTTTTATATAGACCTTAGTGGTCCCCTAATACTGTATCTGAAGTCTCTTTATATAGACCTTAGTGGTCCCTAATACTGTATCTGAAGTCTCTTTTATATAGACCTTAGTGGTCCCCTAATACTGGATCTGAAGTCTCTTTTATATAGACCTTAGTGGTCCCCTAATACTGTATCTGAAGTCTCTTTTATATAGACCTTAGTGGTCCCCTAATACTGGATCTGAAGTCTCTTTTATATAGACCTTAGTGGTCCCTAATACTGTATCTGAAGTCTCTTTTATATAGACCTTAGTGGTCCCCTAATACTGTATCTGAAGTCTCTTTTATATAGACCTTAGTGGTGGTCCCCCTGGTCGGTTTGTCCCGCCCACAACACTCACTCTTACTGGATGTTATGTTCAACGCTTCTCATTTATTAAACTAGACTTAATAAATCAGACGTTCAGTCGAAACCAGAGAATATTCCGTTATAACGGGTCTATGGTGCGGTTTTCCTTTGATTTTTCTCTGTGAAGTTTGATGGATATTATGTACAGTATGATGTCAAAGTGAAGATCTTTAAAATTTAACATGGGTAGTGACCCCCAAAACCCAGACAAGAAGCAGCCAGCCTGCAGGCGAAACACTGATAATAAAAAGGACATTGTGGAATTGGCACCAATTTTGAACGATACCGAGCCCTTCAAAGAAATCTGGTTTTAACTTAAAGCCAATGGCTGCAAAAGCAACACATTTTGAATTATAAAGTGTCTTGTGCACAGCAGCAGGTCTTGTGGTTATTCTCTCTTTGTAGAGGACTGAGAGTAGGGCGCTGGCACTTGCATTTCTGGGTGGGAACTCACCATACGGCTTAGTCAGCTGTAAATTAAAGGGGAACAACTGTTTTTTTACAACCGATTTTCCTGTGTCTTTGTGTCTAAGTGACTGATGGGAACAACAATCTTTTAACATTAGTGCAGTGTTAACCCAGTGTTAACTTGTCCTTCCAGGTCAAAATTGAAGATTAATTTGTTTTTTTTTCAATGTTTTTGTCACATTTTCTGATTTATTTCTCACTTTTTCCAGCTTTTGGTGCTTTTTTCTTTTTTTTTTTTTAAACCTGAGCTGTTTTAACGATAGATTTCACACTTATTCTTGGAATTCATGGTCAACTATCTTCATTTATATCAAATTATACATACGTTTTTAGTTAAAAAGGCAGAAATTATGAATTATTTTAGCTAATAGCTAAGATCAGAGGATGTTGAGTGGTTCTCAGATGGGTAGATGTCAAAGTTTAGTCCGGATACTGTTTTAAAACCATTAAAAAAAAAAGAATTCAAATGTTATAAGATTAAATAAAACACCTAAATAATTCAATGAAAGTAATCATTAATGTCACCTGAACAACATATGGAATCATCCATGTTATTTTTGGGCAATTTGGTTGAAAAAAAATCCATATTTCTGATATAAAACACTTTGAAACGGGTCAATTTGAGATTAATATTCTAAGTGTCTGACAACATAATAGAAAAGGATCCCAGCAGAGAGAGACGTTAAAAACCTCTTGGAGACCTTTTTGTTTAACCAGAAACCGTTCTGAAGTCACCGGCGCTAAACCCACCAGACTCCATTTAAAAAAAGCAATACTTTAAGTGTGTATAGAGCCAACATATATTCACATGTTAATCGGTAAACTATGTGTTTTATTGTGTTTATTTCAACCAAAACTAGAGCTGTGATGGTTGGGGAAAGTGGAAAGACGGCCCAAAACGGCTTTTCATTGTTTTATTTTGTTTCTGTCGACTTTGAGTGAAGTGTGTTTTACGATGCTAAAATGGTGGTTTATTTACATGGAGTTTGGTGGCTTTAGCGAATGCAATTTCCTGGATGTTTTTATATTTAACCCTTGTGTAACCATGAAAAAAAGTTATCTAGTTTTCAGAAATTTTGTCACTTTTTCAATGTTGTGGGTCCTTTTTTTTTTTAAATGTTTTTTTCCAAAGTTATTTGATTTTTCTAATGTTGACATTTTCATCTTATTTCGAAGGGCCATTCTTTGTGATGACAAAACTGAAAAGGGGTCAAATTTGACCCGAGGACAACATGAGGGTTAAAAGAAAGATCTTACTCTTTAGACACTTAGAATATTAATCTGGGCCAAAATGAGCACTTTTGTGAAGATAAATACAAGCTGCAATCGCCCTGTTAACTTTCGTTGTAGCTTGTTTTACCGCCGTCGACTGCAGCGGTCTTGCGTAATACTGGACCAGTGTCAAAGATTGTGGTTCCCCTCAGTCACTTAGACACAAAAACATAGAGAAATAGGGTGAAAAAAGCATAGTTATCCTTTAGGAACTAACAGGAAACCTCTAGTTAGTGACTCTCAGGAAGGGAAACCTCTAATCCTCCCTGACCAGATTAAACACAGCCCCCCAGTTTTTGCCAGGTAATCGGCCGTTCATGTTGAATAATAACAGTGAGTTTCCTTCTGAGTTTCCTTCATCCTCTTTGTGTTTTTAGGGTTGTCAAACTAGTTCTGCCAGAGCTGAACAGGGCGAGGCCCGAGGAAAATAAGCTACCTGACGTACAAGGAGTATCCCTCCTCCCCCTTTTGCTGCAGGCACACAGGATCTCTGGACAGGGTTCCTGTGTAATCCCACACCGAGCACATAATCCAATAGGTCTCTGTTTATAAATGGATGCAGATTAGAAACGTAAGAGGAGCAGGTTGCTTCCTCTGTGACAGAGTAAGGAGCGCTTGATTTGATGCACTAGAGCTACCATGCTACTGGGGGTGGGTACAGTAATGTGTCAATAGGAGTGTTGCCTGCACTCCTAAAACTGCTGGGTTAAAAATAACCCAACTTGGGGTCATATTGGTAACCCAGTTCTGGGTCAAATATGGACCGATCCATCGCCGGGGTGTTCTGACCCAGCAGGGCTGGGTTATATTTTCTACCTAAAGATTTTGTTGTCTCTACAAGTACTTTACAGCACAATCACGTGTTTATTAAAACGTCCCATTTGTTATGTTTGTCATTGGTTTTTTTTAACATTAATATGCGTTCCCTCATGCTGCCTATGGCCCCCCAGTGGCTAGAAATGGTGATAGGTGTACACCGAGCCCTGGGTACCCTGCCCTGCCTTTGAGAAAATGAAAGCTCAGATGGGAATCGATCTGGAATCTTGCCCCTTATGAGGTCATAAGGAGCAAGGTGACCTCCCCTCCCCAAGGCCGCGCCCCCCCCCCCCCTTTCCTCAAAAGCAACAGACTCAGAAATGGCACATACTAAGAAAAGCTCATTGTAGGACTGGCTCTAGTGGCTGTAATTCTGCACCAAGGCTGAATTTTGGGAAAGAGACTTCAGATACAGTATTAGGGGACCACTAAGGTCTATATAAAAGACTTCAGATACAGTATTAGGGGACCACTAAGGTCTATATAAAAGAGACTTCAGATACAGTATTAGGGGACCACTAAGGTCTATATAAAAGAGACTTCAGATACAGTATTAGGGGACCACTAAGGTCTATATAAAAGAGACTTCAGATACAGTATTAGGGGACCACTAAGGTCTAAAAAAGAGACTTCAGATACAGTATTAGGGACCACTAAGGTCTATATAAAAGAGACTTCAGATACAGTATTAGGGACCACTAAGGTCTATATAAAAGAGACTTCAGATACAGTATTAGGGACCACTAAGGTCTATATAAAAGAGACTTCAGATACAGTATTAGGGGACCACTAAGGTCTATATAAAAGAGACTTCAGACACAGTATTAGGGACCACTAAGGTCTATATAAAAGAGACTTCAGATACAGTATTAGGGGACCACTAAGGTCTATATAAAAGATACTTCAGATACAGTATTAGGGGACCACTAAGGTCTATATAAAAGAGACTTCAGATACAGTATTAGGGGACCACTAAGGTCTAAAAAAGAGACTTCAGATACAGTATTAGGGACCACTAAGGTCTATATAAAAGAGACTTCAGATACAGTATTAGGGACCACTAAGGTCTATATAAAAGAGACTTCAGATACAGTATTAGGGGACCACTAAGGTCTATATAAAAGAGACTTCAGATACAGTATTAGGGACCACTAAGGTCTATATAAAAGAGACTTCAGATACAGTATTAGGGACCACTAAGGTCTATATAAAAGAGACTTCAGATACAGTATTAGGGACCACTAAGGTCTATTTAAAAGAGACTTCAGATACAGTATTAGGGGACCACTAAGGTCTAAAAAAGAGACTTCAGATACAGTATTAGGGACCACTAAGGTCTATATAAAAGAGACTTCAGATACAGTATTAGGGGACCACTAAGGTCTATTTAAAAAAGACTTCAGATACAGTATTAGGGACCACTAAGGTCTATATAAAAGAGACTTCAGATACAGTATTAGGGGACCACTAAGGTCTATATAAAAGAGACTTCAGATACAGTATTAGGGACCACTAAGGTCTATTTAAAAGAGACTTCAGATACAGTATTAGGGGACCACTAAGGTCTATATACATACATTAGGACAGTTCATGCAGCGTATTGCTTTGAATAGCCTTTACTTTCAGTAATAAAACAATAAAAATGTGTTTTAACTACGCCGATAGGGCAGTAAAGCAACAGTAGTGTGCGTTCATGAGTGTCCACTTTCAACTGCTACACTTCTCATTTTCATATCTGGCTACACAAACCATTACTCAACACTTTACTCAGACTTTCATAGTAAGTCTGAGTTGCACTTCTCTATTTTCACCCATGCGGTCCCAGCAGAGCGTTTCACTAGTGTCATTAGTTTGCCTCAAAACTGTCCAAATGTAAACGCTGAGGAAGAAGAAACATGCATTTCAACTAGTAAGAAAAGTTCTGACCCCTGCAGATGGTTCAAAGCCTTGATTATTCAACATATGCTGTTTCTAAGGCACTTATGTAGACCACTTGAAGTGGATGGTTGATTGCATGTGAATATAAATGCATGGGTGCATATGTGTAATTATATATTTTTCACATGGTTAGACTTTCCTATTTTTCTAGACTTATTTTTATTCAGTTGTTCAACTGTGAGCATGACTGAAATGAACTCAAACTCATATTTAGTAACAACTTTAGCCACAAGACTTGATGACTAGAGATTAGAGTAAGTCATAAATCAAAGAGGCAGACTAAGGAAGTGAGATAAACGTCTGTTTCGGCCAATAGAAAGTCGTGTCTGCTTAACTGGGAACATCTCGGGACAGGAAACACTGTCACGCAGGGTCGAAAAGTAGTTTGAGTATGGCGTTGTGGATTCATTCCTGAGCGAGTAGTTGTTTCTTTTAAGCACAGAGAACTTCATTTTACAAGCACATTGCATTTTGAACAGGAATTAACACTGAGCAAAATTAACGAAGGGTCAATTCTGATTGGCTGTTGGTCTTCAATTAGATCGAGAGTAGCAGGGAACACAAATCATTGTGTTGTCTTCCTCGGGTCAAATGGACCCGTTTTTAAAAGTGTTTTATATCAGAAATATGGATTTCTGTCAACCAAATTGCCCAAAAATAACATGGATGATTCCATACTGTCAATATTCTCCAGGTATGGTAATTAAATTAATTGAATTTTGTGGGTGTTTTATAGCATTTTAATTCTTTTTTTTTTATGGTTTCAAACCAGTATCAGGACTAAAATTTGACATCTACCCCTCTGAGATCTACTCAACATCCTCTGATCTTAACTATTAGTCCAAATAATTCATAATTTCTGCTTTTTTAACTAAAAACTGATGTATAATTTGATATAAATGAGGTTTGTTGACCATGAATTCCAAGAACAAGTTTAAAAAACCTGTTATTAAACCAGCTCAGATTTTTTTAAAAAGCACCAAAAGCTGGAAAAAGTGAGTTCTCACTAAAATGATACGATAATAATTTGTGTTCCTGATTTCCATCGTTTAAATAACTTTTAATAACCGAAGGTAAGGTTGGGTGTCTTCTTGTGAAAGTATCGGAAACACATACATTTTAAATAAAAATCTTTTTCTTCTTAAGTTTTTTTTTTTTATTATTGCTTTTTTGACGTTTATGTCACTTTTTCCGACCTTTTGGGCGCTGTTTCCTTTAAGACCGAGACACATTTTACTTAATGTCGACCAAACTGTAAGTGAGAAGATGCAACAATACAGTCAAAGATATTTGACATTTTTTTGATTAAATAAAAACGTCAATAAGCTATACATGTTTTTATTTATTTGATTAGGACAATGCGCATTAATGAACATTTCTGTTAGCCAATTGGCTATTTTTCAACTGTAGTCCTACATAGGATGCATGTCTTTTATGGTGGGAAGAAACCGGGGAGATCATACAAACTATATATTTAACTGTATTTCAGTCTTTCAATGTTTTCATGCTTTTGTCTTTTCGTATTATTGTCTCTTGGATATTATTGTCTTTACACTTGTTAAAGCACTTTGTAACTTGTTTTTGAAAAGTGCTCTACAAATAAAGATTATTATTATTATTATTATTATTATTATTATTATTATTATTATTATATTACAAACTCCCCACAGAAAGGCCCGGAACGACCTGGATTTGAACCAAGAACCTTCTGGCTTCATTTAGCCACCATGCTACCTTGATGATCTAGTTGCACCGATGTGCCTCTGCTAAATACATACAGCGGAAACACGGTTGTAATGCTTGCTTTCATCGTGAAGCCCTTTGCAACTTTAGTTTTTCAAAGTGTTGTAAAAAAGGAAATCTTTACTTACTTTTCTGTGTTGATCTGAGACTTGCTATGCTCACGTGCTGCAGACCTTAAATCAGATTAAATAAGCAATTTGTTATATAGACATACCTCCAGGCTTTAGTTCCTCGCTGTTACAGTGGTGTGAAAAAGTGTTTGCCCCCTTCCTCATTTCCTGTTCCTTTGCATGTTTGTCACACTTAAGTGTTTCGGAACATCAAACCAATTTAAACAATAGTCAAGGACAACACAAGTAAACACAAAATGCAATTTGTAAATGAAGGTGTTTATTATTAAAGGTGAAAAAAAATCCAAACCATCATGGCCCTGTGTGAAAAAGTGATTGCCCCCCCTTGTTAAAACATACTATAACTGTGGTTGTCCACACCTGAGTTCAATTTCTCTAGCCACACCCAGGCAAAGGAACAGGAAATGAGGAAGGGGGCAAACACTTTTTCACACCACTGTATTTAAGAATGGATAATACAGAGATTGTGGACATAACTAATACAAAACCCCACTTTCTTGTATTTCAACATTAATTTAGCCTCTTTTTTTCTCCACTGTATGGATTGAAAAAGGAGTGGGCGGCTTTGAAGGATGAAGGGATTTTAAGGGATATGTGCATTTGTGGTGCGTACAGAAACACTTCTAAGTCAACCATAAAGGGACTGGAAATGTCAAACTAAAGCCAGAACCCGAGTCGTAGCTTTCTGCCACCTGTTGGGTTTGTTTGACCTCGTGGAAACACACGAGTTCAGCAGAATGAGGGAAGCAGGTGGAGGTCTGAGGGAAACAGGTGGAGGTCTGAGGGAAACAGGTGGAGGTCTGAGGGAAACAGGTTGAGGTCTGAGGGAAACTGGTGGAGGTCTGAGGGAAACAGGTGGAGGTCTGAGGGAAACTGGTGGAGGTCTGAGGGAAACAGGTGGAGGTCTGAGGGAAACTGGTGGAGGTCTGAGGGAAACTGGTGGAGGTCTGAGGGAAACTGGTGGAGGTCTGAGGGAAACAGGTGGAGGTCTGAGGGAAACAGGTGGAGGTCTGAGGGAAACAGGTGGAGGTCTGAGGGAAACAGGTGGAGGTCTGAGGGAAACAGGTGGAGGTCTGAGGGAAACAGGTGGAGGTCTGAGGGAAACTGGTGGAGGTCTGAGGGAAACTGGTGGAGGTCTGAGGGAAACTGGTGGAGGTCTGAGGGAAACTGGTGGAGGTCTGAGGGAAACTGGTGGAGGTCTGAGGGAAACTGGTGGAGGTCTGAGGGAAACAGGTGGAGGTCTGAGGGAAACTGGTGGAGGTCTGTTCGGAGGTGTGTGTGTTTGAGCCACGGACCAGAAACACACTGCAGTGTGAGAGGAAGTCTTATTACTCACGGCTCACTGAGCCAGCACGCCTCCAGTTAGACTCGAGTAAGTAAGGAAGCTTTATTTATAACGCACCTTTCACAGACCAGAAGGGTCACAAAGTGCTTTACAGTAAGGGTGTGACGAGATCTCGTTTTACGAGATCTCGCGAGATTGAACCGCGACGAGATTTCTCGTCGAGGTGAAAAGTTGTCTCGTGAGGCGATGTGATGTCAGCGTGATGGAGCGTGAAATCACTATTGAAGATCCTTAGCAGTACTTTGGTTATTGATACACTTACTGTTTGCATTTAAAGTGTTATTTTTCTGTTATTTACACATTTATTTTATTTATACTGTTTATTTTTTTATGTTCGGTTTGTGGAAAGGAGTTAGATTTCTCGTGTGAAATTGTACAGAAGCCAGTTGGTAGAGTTTATACAAAACATTTTGCAGTGTTTGCACGTCCTTTACTGCATATAATTCATTAAAATAGTAAAAAAAAAAAAGTTAAATAACATTCATCATTAATAGTTGATTTCAAAATGCACCTAAATTGTTTATCATTTTGTGATTTTTTTCAGTTGAATAAAAAAACTATTTTCCATTCATATATTTCATGGAGGATTTCTTTAAATTTTTTTTAAAAATCTCGTCTCGTCTCGTTCTCGTGAACCCAATCACGTGATGTGTCTCGTCTCGTGGAGTAAGCGTCTCGTCACACCCCTACTTTACAGTAAAAACAAATAAAACAGCAACACATAAAACACTAAGCCATATTGCTAGTTTAAAAGCTGGTCTAAAATGACGTGTCTCTCAAAGCTAAAGGGAGAGAGTTGCAGAGCCTTGGAGCCACCACCGAAAAAAGGCTTGATCTCCTCTGGTTTTAAAACGTGTTCTGGGACCAGGTCTTGGTCTGAAGACCTCAGAGAGCGACCCGAAGTGTGTGTGTGTGTGTGTGTGTGTGTGTGTGTGTGTGCGTGCGTGAAATAGATCCTGGATGTAAGCGGGAGCTCGACCATTCAAGGCTCTCTAATATGTCTTTTCCACCAAGACAGTTCTGGTGCTGGTTCGGAGTCAGTGCCAAATATTGAACCGGTTCTTTGCTTTTCCACACAAATAAACCTGGCTCTGGGCCAAGAACACGGGTTCCAACTCAGCACCGACTCAGCGCTGGTCTAGAGATAAGAACCGGTTACGTCAGGTGCTGGGAGCGGGTCCCTGTAGGCTTTTTGTCGGGAAAATTGGGACCGCCCCGGTCAAACCGGGACATCTGTTCACCCTAACGGTGTTTTGCTTGACGCTACTGATGTTGCCTTCGCAAGCTAGCAAAAGATAATAATAAACGTTAAATCATGCGAGATAATTCCCTTTCTTATTGGACGTGTCCTCGGTCCATAGCGGTCACAAATAGCTGTCAAGGCCTGTCTTTGAATTTCAGGGTGAATTTGTAAAGCCATGAGCAAAAGTTTCGGGATGTAGTCCTCCATTATTGTTGATTGTCATGACGCGTTGCTATGACAACGGAGGTACTTACAGTGACGTTGTGACGTAGCCCTGCTCTGGCTCTCAGTCTGTGGAAAATCGAGCTGGTTCTTAGATAATTGGCGAGTAGAACCAGCACCGAACTGGCCATAGCACCAGCCCAGAACCAGCACCTGGTTAGCCTTGGTGGAAAAGACATATAAGTGGTGTTTAAAATTTTAAAATGCACTCTAAAACCCATTGGTAGCCAATAAAGAGCCTTAAGCACGGGAGTGATGTGGATCTCCTCAGACTAAAGTCTTGATGCTGCATTCTGTACAACTTGCAATTTGTCCAGGGACAGTACATTGCAATAATCCAAGAAGAAGAAATAAAAGCATGAACAAGCATCTCCATCACTTTTTTTTTTAGAGACCACAGATCTGATCTTAGCAATGTTCCTGAGATGGAAAAAAAATGACTCAAATATCACTAGGGCTGCAATTTTCATTGTTCAATTAATCTGTGGATTATTTTCTGGATTAATGTAGCTTAATGTTGGTTGGTCTCTTAAATGTCACAAGAAGACACCCAACCTCACAGATACTGCACAATCTTCAGTTATTAAAAGTTATTTAATCGATGGAAGCGGGAGTTGTTGGGTTTCTGTAAATAACATCCCAGAGTACGGTCTAGAACTGCTCCTTTTATGAAAAGCGCAGTGAGATAACTGTTGTGATTTGGCTTTTTTTTAGGGATCTTTTCTGTTTTGAAATTAGGAAAATTAAAGATAAATCACCTCTATTGGTGCTGCAAAGAATGGAAGACCTGCATGTTGGCAGCTTAAATCTCTGGAGGCATTCACATCGGGTTAGACCACCATGAATAATGGAAAGAAGATCTATTTTTGATAGCTTGTTTTGTCTGTTTTATACTGTATACACTATATTGTACGCTTGTTTTTCTTGGCTTTAAAAGTGACTAAAGGGGAAAACTGTCTGCCTTCATTTGCTGTTGATTTGATTATTCATTGCATTCGTAAATGTCATCTCATTGTAAATCTCATTATCTTTAAATCACAAAAGCCCGCTCCCCTTACACATAATAAAATATTTGATTTATCTAAGTTAGCTCCATAAGGAAGTCCTTCCTCTTGAGAGAAGTTGTAAACATTGCTGGCTTGTACAGTGCGTCCTGCTGGCTGAAGTTATGGTTATGGGTATAGTTCTTCTGCCAGTTAAGGGGCAATTAAATGCTGGTTTACCTGGAGGAAAGGTTAATCACTGTCTATGAAACGTAAGGTAGGTCCATCTGAAACTGGACTGATAAGAACTGTTATCTCTTCTGAGAAACCAACGTGCACGTCCTGTAATCACCACTAAATATAGTGCCAGTGTAGTACGCATCATTGTTCCTCCCAGAAACGTTGTGTAGCCCTGCAAGTGTGTAATGTAATCTAGAGCACAATAGTTTCTTTATGGACATAAAGTGGATCAATCTTGGATGTAACGGTGTGGATTTAAAGCCCAACGACCCCAAAAGAGGCTGGAAGTTCCAGGCTGGATAGAAAACCACCTGTAGAGGCTAGAAGGACCCGGAAGAGACCTCCGTAACCGCTAACTCGTCAGGTTTTAGACGCAACTTTTGTTATGGTTTATAAATTATTAAACTATGAATCAGAGGTGCTGTTTTTACGCGTGGGCGAGTGTCTCGGTCACAGAGGGTTACATTTTTATTTTATTTTTGGAAATCAACTTGCGACCCCCCCTCCCTCTCTGGCTCGCGACCCCCCTGTGGGTCCCGACCCCCACTTTGGGAATCACTGCTCTAACAGATACCTGTAGTCAGTAGTTTGGGTTTTAATTCTGCACTAAATCAATTTGTAGATTGGTGGGTTTTTTTTACCATTGAAGTCTAGGAGTCTTTGCATTGATCAGAGCTGGAGAATAGGTTTTATTACACTCTACCGGCTCTGTATATCTACATGATGTAGGACGCCCGGGGCAATGGCACCACCTCCGACAGCATCTGCCCCCACGTTACCCCCCTCGGGATAAATGGGTGTCCTTGTTGTTTGGGGCTTCTGTTTACAGCCCAGAGAAACACTCTGTCTCTCTTCACTCCCTGTCTTTGTCTTTGTCTTCGTCATCGTCACACTCTCCCTTTGGCGCCTGACTCATCGTTCCCCTTTCTCCCCAGTCGAGGACCGCAAGAGTTCAAAACCTCTGACGCGCCCCCCTTTGTCTTTACAGGCAGCTGGTTCACACGAGGGCTGTCCCAAAGGATTGATCTAACGATAAACTTTTCAATTAGCGATTATATTTCCCATTGCTCAATTATTAACAATTTGCACAGGGTACAAGAGGCTGAAATGGGTTTCCTCGGGTGGGGGTGGTGGGGAGACTAGATGGAGGGACTTTCAGCTGGGAGGAGGCCTCGGGGAAGACCCAGGACTAGGTGGAGGGACTTTCAGCTGGGAGGAGGCCTCGGGGAAGACCCAGGACTAGGTGGAGGGACGTCCAGCTGGGAGGAGTCCTCGGGGAAGACCCAGGACTAGGTGGAGGGACGTCCAGCTGGGAGGAGGCCTCGGGGAAGACCCAGGACTAGGTGGAGGGACGTCCAGCTGGGAGGAGGCCTCGGGGAAGACCCAGGACTAGGTGGAGGGACGTCCAGCTGGGAGGAGGCCTCGGGGAAGACCCAGGACTAGATGGAGGAACGTCCGGCTTGGAGGAGGCCTCGGGGAAGACCCAGGACTAGATGGAGGAGCGTCCGGCTTGGAGGAGGCCTCGGGGAAGACCCAGGACTAGATGGAGGGACGTCCAGCTCGGAGGAGGCCTCGGGGAAGACCCAGGACTAGGTGGAGGGACGTCCAGCTGGGAGGAGGCCTCGGGGAAGACCCAGGACTAGGTAGAGGGACGTCCAGCTGGGAGGAGGCCTCGGGGAAGACCCAGGACTAGGTAGAGGGACGTCCAGCTGGGAGGAGGCCTCGGGGAAGACCCAGGACTAGATGGAGGAACGTCCGGCTTGGAGGAGGCCTCGGGGAAGACCCAGGACTAGATGGAGGAACGTCCGGCTTGGAGGAGGCCTCGGGGAAGACCCAGGACTAGATGGAGGGACGTCCGGCTTGGAGGAGGCCTCGGGGAAGACCCAGGACTAGATGGAGGAGACGTCCGGCTTGGAGGAGGCCTCGGGGAAGACCCAGGACTAGATGGAGGGACGTCCAGCTCGGAGGAGGCCTCGGGGAAGACCCAGGACTAGGTGGAGGGACGTCCAGCTGGGAGGAGGCCTCGGGGAAGACCCAGGACTAGGTAGAGGGACGTCCAGCTGGGAGGAGGCCTCGGGGAAGACCCAGGACTAGGTAGAGGGACGTCCAGCTGGGAGGAGGCCTCGGGGAAGACCCAGGACTAGATGGAGGAACGTCCGGCTTGGAGGAGGCCTCGGGGAAGACCCAGGACTAGATGGAGGAACGTCCGGCTTGGAGGAGGCCTCGGGGAAGACCCAGGACTAGATGGAGGGACGTCCAGCTCGGAGGAGGCCTCGGGGAAGACACAAGACTAGGTGGAGGGACGTCCAGCTGGGAGGAGGCCTCGGGGAAGACCCAGGACTAGATGGAGGGACGTCCAGCTCGGAGGAGGCCTCGGGGAAGACACAAGACTAGGTGGAGGGACGTCCAGCTGGGAGGAGTCCTCGGGGAAGACCCAGGACTAGGTGGAGGGACGTCCAGCTGGGAGGAAGCCTCGGGGAAGACCCAGGACTAGGTGGAGGGACGTCCACCTGGGAGGAGGCCTCGGGGAAGACCCAGGACTAGGTGGAGGGACGTCCAGCTGGGAGGAGGCCTCGGGGAAGACCCAGGACTAGGTGGAAGGACGTCCAGCTGGGAGGAGGCCTCGGGGAAGACCCAGGACTAGGTGGAGGGACGTCCAGCTGGGAGGAGGCCTTGGGAAAGACCCAGGACTAGATGGAGTGACGTCCGGCTTGGAGGAGGCCTCGGGGAAGACCCAGGACTAGATGGAGTGACGTCCGGCTTGGAGGAGGCCTCGGGGAAGACCCAGGACTAGGTGGAGGGACGTCCAGCTTGGAGGAGGCCTCGGGGAAGACCCAGGACTAGGTGGCCAGTTGATATCGCGATGAAAATAAAAAAATAAAACGTTATATTGTGCAGGACGTCTCCCTTTGCATCTTTACCTCTCTCTAACTCTCTAACTTTAAGCCTGGTTGGCTCACCTGGTAGAGCGTGCACCCCATGTACAGAGCCTTAGTCCTTGCCGCAGCGGCTGCAGGTTCAATTCCAACCGTCAGCCTTTTGCAGCATGCCAATCCACCCTCTCACTCTCTCCCCTTTCATATCGAAACTGTCCTATCAAATAAATGCCTAAAATGATCTTGTGAGTTGATAATGCACTAAAGATTTTAATAGAAGCGATGTGTTGTGCATGTCGTGGTAGCAGAGGACGGGACCTTGTAGAGAGAGAGAGAGAGAGAGAGAGAGGGAGGACAGCACTCCTAATGAATTAATCATCGTGCTCATCTAAAGCCGCCGCTGTCCTTGTAACCCAAGGTGGCACAGCCAGTAGTCGGACTTGCATTGGCATTCAACACAACAACCTCCAGCCAAGCATTACAAAAGGACCCATGCACAGAAATAGCCTTTCACTTCCTTTATTCTCTGTTTCTATCGACAGTACTGGCATATTTACAGTGTTTAAGATTAACGTAAAACATTGTCCGGACCTCTCTCTCTCTCTCTCTCCTTTCTAATCAGATCATTAAAACAAAAACAGCAACAGAGACAAAAGAAATCAAACTGTCACTTACTCACAGTTTTTGGCAATAAAACAAATAATAGTTCTGTTAAGATTAAGAATTTGTCGTCGTGACTTTCCACCAAAATAATCGAAATGTGTCGATGAAGACTCGGATCGTTCAATATCAACAAAAATGAGCGATCCCCATCCCTAAACAAGAGTCAAGATATCTTTATTGTCACACCACAGTACAGTGTAGTACATACATTACGTGCAAAGTACACAGCTTAACAGAATACAGCACAGAAACAATTAAAAACACTGAGTTATTATTTATATGAATTAAAATAAATAAATGCTTAAATGCCTATATGGGTGTGCAGAGCTTGTGGAGTGATAAATATAAATATATAGCGTCTAAAAAAAACTGAAATATAAATATCTAGATACTAGATACATACAGTTGGAAAGAGTGTAAAGTATAAATATCCGTATTTAAAGTGAAGTAGAGAATACGGTGCATTCAGGTGCATTTCAAACAGATTATTTTGTACATGAATAGTATTCAGATTGACTGTTTTAGTGTTTTGTTGTTCACAGATTACATATTTTTGCTTAAAACAACATTACCTGATTACCTCCATTCAAAGTAAGCTGAACCAAATTAATACAAGGCACAGATTTCAATGTCGTGGATCTTTTAAAGTGATAATTTGTTTTTAAAAAAGTAACTAGAAGCACAGCGATTATGCAATATAGGAAACCCCGTCTCGTCTATTCTCAGTAATGAGATGCATCTTTTCATATCCAGCTAATTCGGTGGCTGTGAACATGCAAGTAGACTGAAACTAAGAAACCATATAGGAGCCATATATACCAAAAATAGGATTCAGTATCACTGCTGTGGGTAGATGTCACCCAGACAGATGCTGTCAGATGTTCATGCAGTTTCTAAATTGGGTTTTTTCTCACGCAGACTCAGACTTTCTCCCTCCCTCTGGAATTACTTCATTTCTTTTGCTCCAGTAAAAGGTAAATAGCCTGCAGAAAAGGAGAATTATTCTCACTTCAAGCTCTCACTCATTTTTCACACTTATTTTTTTGTTGTTTGTTTCATCCACAGCTGCATATACACATGTGGCTGGCGCTGATTTGCCTGTATCTGTGGAGCTTTAATGGGATGTCTGTTAGCAGAGTTCAACTGTACCCGGAGTCTCCCGGGGGGGAGGGGGGGCAGGGGCAAGAAGCTGCTGCAGACGGCCACGGTGCTCTCAGCCTTCTGCAGGAGCACCGGCTGCTGTCTATCAGTATTAAACTGAGACAGTTTTATAACCTGTGAAAACACTTCACGGTCACTTTAAATAGTAACATATGGGGGTGTATACTTATGCCCCCTGTATTTTAACATAGGGGGTGTATACTTATACCCCCTGTATTTTAACATAGGGGGGTGTATACTTATACCCCTGTATTTTAACATAGGGGGGTGTATACTTATGCCCCCTGTATTTTAACATAGGGGGGTGTATACTTATGCCCCCTGTATTTTAACATATGGGGGTGTATACTTATGCCCCCTGTATTTTAACATAGGGGGGTGTATACTTATGCCCCCTGTATTTTAACATAGGGGGGTGTATACTTATGCCCCCTGTATTTTAACATAGGGGGGTGTATACTTATGCCCCCTGTATTTTAACATAGGGGGGTGTATACTTATGCCCCCTGTATTTTAACATAGGGGGGTGTATACTTATGCCCCCTGTATTTTAACATAGGGGGGTGTATTCTTATGCCCCCTGTATATTAACATAGGGGGGTGTATACTTATGCCCCCTGTATTTTAACATAGGGGGGTTTACTTATGCCCCCTGTATTTTAACATAGGGGGGTGTGTACTTATGCCCCCTGTATTTTAACATAGGGGGGTGTATACTTATGCCCCCTGTATTTTAACATAGGGGGGTGTATACTTATGCCCCTGTATTTTAACATAGGGGGTGTATACTTATACCCCTGTATTTTAACATAGGGGGGTGTATACTTATGCCCCCTGTATTTTAACATAGGGGGGTGTATACTTATGCCCCCTGTATTTTAACATAGGGGGGTGTATACTTATGCCCCCTGTATTTTAACATAGGGGGGTGTATACTTATGCCCCCTGTATTTTAACATAGGGGGGTGTATACTTATGCCCCCTGTATTTTAACATAGGGGGGTGTATACTTATGCCCCCTGTATTTTAACATAGGGGGGTTTACTTATGCCCCCTGTATTTTAACATAGGGGGGTGTGTACTTATGCCCCCTGTATTTTAACATAGGGGGGTGTATACTTATGCCCCCTGTATTTTAACATAGGGGGGTGTATACTTATGCCCCCTGTATTTTAACATAGGGGGGTGTATACTTATGCCCCCTGTATATTAACATAGGGGGGTGTATACTTATGCCCCCTGTATTTTAACATAGGGGGGTGTGTACTTATGCCCCCTGTATTTTAACATAGGGGGGTGTGTACTTATGCCCCCTGTATTTTAACATAGGGGGGTGTATTCTTATGCCCCCTGTATTTTAACATAGGGGGGTGTATACTTATGCCCCCTGTATTTTAACATAGGGGGGTGTATACTTATGCCCCCTGTATTTTAACATAGGGGGGTGTATACTTATGCCCCCTGTATTTTAACATAGGGGGGTGTATACGTATGCCCCCTGTATTTTAACATAGGGGGGTGTATACTTATGCCCCCTGTATTTTAACATAGGGGGGTGTATACTTATGCCCCCTGTATTTTAACATAGGGGGGTGTATACTTATGCCCCCTGTATTTTAACATAGGGGGGTTTACTTATGCCCCCTGTATTTTAACATAGGGGGGTGTATACTTATGCCCCCTGTATTTTAACATAGGGGGGTTTACTTATGCCCCCTGTATTTTAACATAGGGGGGTGTATACTTATGCCCCCTGTATTTTAACATAGGGGGTGTATACTTATGCCCCCTGTATTTTAACATAGGGGGGTTTACTTATGCCCCCTGTATTTTAACATAGGGGGGTGTATACTTATGCCCCCTGTATTTTAACATAGGGGGGTTTACTTATGCCCCTGTATTTTAACATAGGGGGGTGTATACTTATGCCCCTGTATTTTAAGGAAGAACATTTATTTATTTATGATACATTATTCATTCACAAAGAAAATTGGTGTCCTTAAACGTTGGATTTTTCCTTTTGTTTTATTAAGGCATTAAGATCTATTTCCAAAAGATGTTTTTTTATTCCTCTTTTTAATCAACTTTAGCATGGGTATGTACATTTTTATTGTAAACTATTCATGCCGAACCGTAGGGGTGGACCCTTACACTACTACTGTGTATTCAACATCACTGACAATGTATTGATCCATGTTTCAAAATGGAAAACATAAGGTTTTGTCTTCATAACACTATTGTATTATTGTACAAATTAACTACAGCAGTAACCCTGGATCTCTATAAGATTATTGCAAGACATGCAAGACCCCGAAACCAACAGTGTTTTTACAGGTAGTAAGTTACAGTAATTTCTTACCCTTGTCTGCCATTGTTTGCCACGCTAAGATAGTATTGACTCCTGCACTGTGCATCCTTGCCACTGATAGCTCCATATCAATTATGTCTATGTGCGTGTTAATCCATTGGACCATGGTGCATGCATACAGGAAGCAGAACATAGCGGCTCAGATGTCTAATGCCTTTTGAAAACGTGCGGCTTTCTTCATAAAACGTGTCGGACATCATCACATTTTTGTATACATTTTTATTCATTAGCACGCTGTCAAAACATGACCTGCCTGTCAAAATTGAATGCTTCTGAAAATGCACATCCGAATGCGTCTCCGTTCCCTGCACATGTCAAACCACACTGACGCCCATGCGTTTTTGTTTCTCTTTCATCCCAGTCCGTCTCGTCGTGATTACCCGGTTTGGAGTCTCCAGTCTGTATTTATATCATTTTCAGTCGAATATCCTACAGTTTTGGGCTTTCGGTTGGACAATGCAAGCACTTTATAGACGAGTTAATCCATTAGCTGAAAACATAATCAGCCATACTTGTGAGTTGCAGCCTTTTAAGATATTCTAAATAACACATTTGGATTTAATTTTCTCCATGTGTCAGTTATTTTCTGGTTTAAAGGTGATTAAGTTGCCTCGCGAGATGGTAAAATAATCGGTTGTCTGATTGCGTCCTCAATTATCTCTTCTTTCCTTCGAGCATCTGTCACAGCATAACAAAAAAAAACGCCCATTTTTATTTTCTGATTGAAAGGCTATTCGGTGTCTCGTAAGATAATCGTTCTCTTGAAATATAACCCTTTTTTCACAAATTAAAAACTAATAAACTGAGTTTGTCGTCAGATTTCTTCGAACATTTGTCACAGCAGGTCAAATAAAGCCAGTATTGTATTTTAAAATGCACAGTTAAATACAATACTGAGTATTTTTCTCAGTATTGTATTTAACTGTGCATTTTGAGTCTCTTTTGTCCCACTCTGTCTCGTTGTGATAACTGGGTTTGGAGCCTCCAGTCTGTATATGCTGCTCTTTCTCTCTCTCTCTCTCTTTCTCTCTCTGTTTCTCCGGAGCCTTTGCTCTGCATGCCCTTATCTGTCTGCTGATGAGCGCCTTGTTGGCCGGTTGGCTCGGCGGTGGGCAACGAGCCCTCGCTAACAGCGCTGACATGTCAGCAGCCTCTCTGTCCTCTCCTGGGTTATTAGTGTGCAGATCACTGGAGAGACCGGCCCAGGCTGCGCTGGCATCTGCCGGCTAATTAGCAGCGTTCCCAACTACTAGCGGTTGCATTTTGAAACCAAGCGTCCAATCACACCTACATGTTGTTTTCTTTGTGTTAATTAGTTCAGTTCTGAGGTTTGCTCAAGTGCAGTCCACCCACTTCAAGAAAAGTAGCATCATGGACTCGTTAGCTTGTTTATTGGACAGTAGAACTGCAAAGATTAATTGGTTAGTTGGTTATAAAATGTATCGCCAACTTTTTTGAGAATCGGTTTGAATCATTTTTATGGAAAAAGGTAAAAATTCTCTTATGTCAGCTTGTTAAATGGGAATATTTTCTTGAGTTGGGGACAAAACAAGACATCTGAGGACGTCATCTTGGGCTTTTTGGGGAAACACTGATTGACATTTTTCACAATTTTCTGACATTTTATTGACTAAACGGCTATATTCAATTATATTTATAGTATCAAATCATAACCAAAGATATTTTGAGACACTTTACAGATAGAGCAGGTCTAGACCACACTATAATTTACAGAGCGTTGAGTGGAATCAATAATGTTATTTTGGGGAATTAAAAAGAACATTGATATAGGACAACATGAAGACAACATGATAACAACATGGGGACAACATGAAGACAGCATGAGGGAAACATGAAGACAACATGAGGACAGCATGAGGACAACATGAAGACAACATGGGGACAACATGAAGACAGCATGAGGGAAACATGAAGACAGCATGAGGGAAACATGAAGACAACATGAGGACAGCATGAGGACAACATGAAGGACAACATGAAGACAACATGGGGACAACATGAAGACAGCATGAGGGAAACATGAAGACAACATGAAGGAAACATGAAGACAACATGAAGACAACATGGGGACAACATGAAGACAGCATGAGGGACAACATGAAGACAACATGAGAACAGCATGAGGACAACATGAGGGCAACATGGGGACAACATGAAGACAGCATGAGGGAAACATGAAGACAACATGAGGACAGCATGAGGACAACATGAAGACAACATGAAGACAACATGAAGACAGCATGAGGGAAACATGAAGACAACATGAAGACAACATGAGAACAGCATGAGGACAACATGAGGGCAACATGGGGACAACATGAAGACAGCATGAGGGAAACATGAAGACAACATGAGGACAGCATGAGGACAACATGAAGACAACATGAGGGAAACATGAAGACAACATGAAGACAACATGGGGACAACATGAAGACAGCATGAGGGAAACATGAAGACAACATGAAGACAACATGAGAACAGCATGAGGACAACATGAGGGCAACATGGGGACAACATGAAGACAGCATGAGGACAACATGAAGACAACATGAAGACAACATGAAGACAACATGAGAGCAACATGAAGACAACATGAAGACAACATGAAGACAGCATGAGGACAACATGAAGACAACATGAGAGCAACATGAAGACAACATGAAGACAACATGGGGACAACATGAAGACAGCATGAGGGAAACATGAAGACAACATGAGAACAGCATGAGGACAACATGAGGGCAACATGAGGACAACATGAAGACAGCATGAGGACAACATGAGGGCAACATGAAGACAGCATGAGGACAGCATGAGGACAACATGAGGGTTAAAATGTCTCATTAAGTCCTATTTCATTAAGTCCTATAATTGATAGAACCTGTTGGAAACCCACATTCTTCAGGTGTTGTTGGCATTTCTTTAGAGGAGTTGATTTCTAACATTTTAGGCTCTAGTGCGTTATCCAAAGACATTATTTTGTCCACTCCACTTACGTTTTAATACACAAGTCAGCGTTGATCTAAAAAAGAGCTTCACCCCAATAAATAGAAGTGAAGAATGACCGAATATGTGTCTCGTATGTATCTGTTCGCCTTGTGTTTGCATCTACACACGACGACACTGTGCCTGTGAGCGTCTTTCTGAGGTCACGACCCTGGACTCGACCCTCGGGGCTCGCCGGAGAGAGCCAGCACATTCCCACGTCCGTCATCGGTGGCCTTTGACCTCCTGCGATGTGGTTAGAAAAACCCGAGGGGCTGGTTCGTCGGCCGCGGCAGAGAAACCAGCGGTGTGCTCTTTGGTCTAATATCGCTTTGAAGGCTTCAGAAGTGGAGTCATTTAATAAGAAACCTTTTATTTAGCCTATGTGATGGCCACACAACCAGCTTAACCTTCTGTGACCGAGACACTCGCCCACGTGTAAAAACAGCACCTCTGATTCATAGTTTAATTAATTAATAAATAATCCCTACTTTTAGCTTGTATAGAGCAGCATATCTCCACCAGACTCCATGTAAATAATCACTACTTTTAGCGTGTATAGAGCAGCATATCTCCACCAGACTCCATGTAAATAATCACTACTTTTAGCATGTATAGAGCAGCATATCTCCACCAGACTCCATGTAAATAATCACTACTTTTAGCATGTATAGAGCAGCATATCTCCACCAGACTCCATGTAAATAATTACTACTTTTAGCGTGTATAGAGCAGCATATCTCCACCAGACTCCATGTAAATAATCACTACTTTTAGCATGTATAGAGCAGCATATCTCCACCAGACTCCATGTAAATAATCACTACTTTTAGCATGTATAGAGCAGCATATCTCCACCAGACTCCATGTAAATAATCACTACTTTTACCGTGTATAGAGCAGCATATCTCCACCAGACTCCATGTAAATAATTACTACTTTTAGCGTGTATAGAGCAGCATATCTCCACCAGACTCCATGTAAATAATCACTACTTTTAGCATGTATAGAGCAGCATATCTCCACCAGACTCCATGTAAATAATCACTACTTTTAGCGTGTATAGAGCAGCATATCTCCACCAGACTCCATGTAAATAATCACTACTTTTAGCATGTATAGAGCAGCATATCTCCACCAGACTCCATGTAAATAATCACTACTTTTAGCGTGTATAGAGCAGCATATCTCCACCAGACTCCATGTAAATAATTACTACTTTTAGCGTGTATAGAGCAGCATATCTCCACCAGACTCCATGTAAATAATCCCTACTTTTAGCGTGTATAGAGCAGCATATCTCCACCAGACTCCATGTAAATAATCACTACTTTTAGCATGTATAGAGCAGCATATCTCCACCAGACTCCATGTAAATAATCACTACTTTTAGCATGTATACAGCAGCATATCTCCACCAGACTCCATGTAAATAATCACTACTTTTAACGTGTATAGAGCCAGTGTATTGTCACATGTAAATGGATGAAATAAGGGTTTATTTCGACCAATGTGGGGATCCTTTCCATAATGTTGTCAGACACTTAGAATAATAATCTGAGTTGCATGCTGCAAAAACAGAACTTTAAGTGGACGAAAATTGCAATTTGCTGCATGTCTTCCCCCTTTCTCCCCTAGGTGGAAAAGCCCAAAAAGAATAATCTTGAATAACAAAAAAAAAATAAAAATTGTAAACTTTATATATCAGCGTCTTCCGTGAAGCCTTGTGCCGTTCATAGTAAAAAAATAAAAATGTTTTTTCCTCTCTGTCCATTTCCCTTCAGGTGAGGTGAAGATGGTGGACCGGCTTGCGAACAGCGAGGCCAACTCCAAGCGGATCGGCGTGGTGGAGGGCTGCTTCGGCGCGGCGGGCCAGCCGCTCGCCATTCCCGGCCGCGTGCTGATCGGCGAGGGCGTCCTCACCAAACTCTGCCGCAAGAAGCCCAAGGCACGGCAGTTCTTCCTCTTCAACGACATCCTGGTCTACGGCAACATCGTCATCCAGAAGAAGAAGTACAACAAGCAGCACATCATCCCGCTGGAGAGCGTCACCATCGACACGGTGCCCGACGAGGGCGACCTGCACAACGGCTGGCTCATCAAGACGCCCACCAAGTCCTTCGCCGTGTACGCCGCCACCGCCACCGAGAAGTCCGAGTGGATGAACCACATCGGGAAGTGCGTGGGAGACCTGCTGCAGAAGAGCGGCAAGGCCCCGACGGGCGAGCACGCCGCCGTGTGGGTGCCCGACTCGGAGGCGACGGTGTGCATGCGCTGCCAGAAGGTGAAGTTCACGCCGGTCAGCCGCCGCCACCACTGCAGGAAGTGCGGCTACGTGGTGTGCGGGCCGTGCTCGGACAAGAAGCACCTGCTGCCCAGCCAGTCGTCCAAACCGGTCCGCGTCTGCGAGCACTGCTACGTGCAGCTGACGACGGGCGGCCCGGCGCCGCGCTCGGACTCCATCAGCCGGCTCGAGTCGAAGTTCAACAACCTGTCGGACGACGACGACGACGACGACAGCAGCGACTGAGGAGCAAAGCGCCGGCGCCCGCGGCGACGAGGAATCACTTCCTCTCTTTGTTTCTTTCTCTTCCCAGATGATCGAATCACGCTCCACCGCCGAGGATTCATATTTTATAAGTCCCTTCAAACCAAAATGTTTTATTTTCCCCCTCTGATTCCAGCATGGATGCATATTTTCCTGAGAACCGGGATCCAAACAATGAAATGTGGACCAGCAGAGCTCTGGGAGACAGACTGACTCCGTCCCGCCCGGCTCTTCTGACTCTTCATTAGGCTCCAATTAGTCACTACAGAACACAACGGTGCTAACGAGAAACACCCCCCCTCTTCTCTCCTCCTAAGAGGCTTTTTTTTTTTCCCCACTCTATTTTTCTCCGGTTTTATTTCATTGAACTAAACAAGGTGATTGCTTGTAATTTCTGCAGGGAAAGCAAATGTTTATGGGCTCTGACCTTTTATCTCGTCTGTCCTTCAGGTATGACACCAAACAGGTTTTTTTGTACTAGAAGTTTGGTATATTGCGTCCCTATTTTGTAAATTTGTCTCATGCAAAAATGTCAAGATCTCCTTTTTATATAAATAACATGTAGATATTACTCTAAACCCAGAGCTTTTTTCTAGATGACCTAATATAGTTGCTTCTGACAAATCGGCTGGAGTTTGTCCTCTATGCACGCTTTAGAGTATTTTTTTCCCAAAAAAGTAACTCTACCTTTTGCCTATGACGTCACTTAGTGCCTTGTAGAAGCTTTAGCTCAGCTTTCAGTGAGGAAAAAATGATTTGATAATGTATCCAGGCTGCAAAAAGAACAGGGACTTCATGACATTTTGACTGTGAAACACATCACACAGGGTGGAGTTGTTTGGCTTTGTAGCGTCGTGTGCGTGTGTGTGTGTGTGTGTGTGTGTGTGTGTGCGTGTGTGTGTGCTGCTGCAAACAGAAGAGCAGGGAGATTAACAACCAGCCGAAAGACGGGAAGAGTTCAATTTGGACTTTTCCTGGAAGGTGTAGTTTTCTGCCAGACAATTGAAAAGACACTCGCACTAACTCTTCAATCACTGAGTCTCAGATTAGTACGTTTGAGGCGTTTTGTTCAAATTTGGTGTCTTTGATGTCTAACGTTGCATAAAAAATGATGGAGCGAGCTGGAGAAAGAACAGAGAGAGAGAGAGGTGCTAACGTAAGCGATGGAGCCTAAATGTTAAAAATAGAGATGAAGTTTCCTCCTCCTCGTCTTGGATGGAAGCTTTTCCACGATGTTTGTTTCATTTAATGTCTGGTTTACTATTGGTTAATTTAATTAACAAAGAATAGAAAGGAGCAATTGATTTGTTTGCCCCCCCACCCCAATACCCCAATACCCTATGGAACATATTTTCCCATGCATTGATGATTAATGTGAACGAACATCTTAGAAATTTGGTCCAATTTGGAGCAAGAACCAGCAGCCATGACCCGGGAGGCAATTTAATCCTTAGGAGCAAATGTTGGTTAGCGTCCGCTAAAAGTTTTGTTTGCCGCTTAAAGGTGCAGATTATTATTTAAAGTAATGGAAAGGATCCCTACAGAGAGAGACTTTTCTGTTAAAGACTAAGATCATTTTAGTTTAACATGAAAACGGCACCAAAATCACCAGACTCCATGTAAATAATCAGGGATTTTAGCGTGTATAGAGCAGCATATCTCCACTAGACTCCATGTAAATAATCACTACTTTTAGCATGTATAGAGCAGCATATCTCCACCAGACTCCATGTAAATAATCACTACTTTTAGCATGTATAGAGCAGCATATCTCCACCAGACTCCATGTAAATAATCACTACTTTTAGAGTGTATAGAGCAGCATATCTCCACCAGACTCCATGTAAATAATCACTACTTTTAGCGTGTATAGAGCAGCATATCTCCACCAGACTCCATGTAAATAATCACTACTTTTAACGTGTATACAGCCAGTGTATTTTCACATATAAATGGGTGAATTAAGGGTTTATGTCAACCAAAACCAGAGTGGGGATGGTTGGAACAGTGGGAAGATGAACCAAGACGGCTTTTGGTAGCAGAAAAAGCAGCTTTGGGTGAGTTATGGTGAACTACTTTCAGTTGCTTTCACAGATGTCCATGCATCAGATTCAGGCGCACTCCTCACCTAAATCTTTCAATTTAACATGTAAATGGGTGAATTACGGGTTTATTTCAACCAAAACCAGAGGGGTGATTGTTGGAACAGCGGAAAGATGAACTAAGACTGTTTTTGGTGGTTTAATTTTGTTTCTGTCAGCTTTGAATGAAGTGTGTTTTACGATGATAAAATGACTGTTTATTTACATGGAGTCTGGTGGGTGTGGCGACAGAGGTGTCCGAGGTGTTTCATGTTAAACAGAAAGGATCTTACTCTTTAACAGAAAGCTCCATCTCTGTGGGGATCCATCCCATAATGCTGTCAGACACTTAGAATAATAATCTGAGTCTGTCAGCGGCTAAAACACAACTTTAAGTGGACTTTAAGGGGAATTGCCCTTTAATGTTGCAGCTTGTTTTGACGCTGCCGACTGCAGTGGTCTACTTTAACACTGGACCAATTTCAAAAGTTGTTGTTGTTGTTTCCATCGGTCACATCGAGAAAACACATGGGGAAAAACACAAACAACTCCCCTTTAACACTCGGCTGATGCATCCAGTGAATGAAATAAGGAGTGTTTTTATAATCACACTCTTGTCTTGCATCATAGTCTGTGTAATTCCTTTTACTGGAAAAATCTCCGTCTCCCTGTCAGTGACTCCTCCACCCAATGCTCTGAGGTCAGAGGGCCACGCCGTGTCACAAAACAAACGTACCCCCTGTCTGAACCCTCCACAGTCTCTGCCCAAACACGCCTACATGGCCGTCCTTCCCTCCCCATTCTGCTGCAGAATCATGTGATCGGTGACTGGTCCAGGAACCGAAAAAGCAGCTGTGGGTGGATTATGGGGAACTACTTTCAGGAGTTGTAGTAGTAACTTCTCAGTTGCTCTCACCAGATGTTCATATGCTTCATGATTCAGGCGCACTCCTGTGTGATTTACAGTCTTAAAAGTTGGATAATTGGAGCCAAAAACCTTTTTAATAAATGATTAACTTAATCCGAAGTTGTTGTATTTATGTGCGATTAATCTACTTTCTTTCCAGAAAGAGATTTTAATCTTTAAACTCCCAGCTTTTAGTTTTTTTTATATATATATTGGCTTATTTGGCATACCCAAATGAGGAGAGTTCATAACATAACGGTGAGGCTAACATGCATGAATGCACGAAGCTTTATTTGAAAGATAACTTCTAGTTTCTAAAATATTCTGTGCTATGATGTGATGATTAACTCTTAACCGGCAAAAATAACTTTGACCGATTTAATACAATCTGTTGAGAAGTTAAAAAAAATATTGTTAAAACAAAAAGTGCTAATTTTGCACACTAGTTGAGTTTTAGACTATGTTCACACGTTTTTTGGTCATAAAGTTATAATTCATGTTAAAAATCCACTATGGAAACAACATACGTGTCTAATAGAAAGAATAATGTTCTGAGTCAGGAATCCATGTTTATCACAGGAAATGTAACTTGTACCATTTTTCTTGTAAAAATTAGAAATGGGTCAATTTGACCTGAATAGCATACGAGGGTTAAGAAAGTTGGCACGTTGCCTTTGATCCAGGTTGTCATGACGATTTCATACGGTCACGCCCACAGAGAATCTGGCGGATGGTTTAAAATTAATAAAATGTTTTAATCCTGTTTTTGATTTACATTTTTTTTTTGTACAGATGTTTTTAGGGTTTTTGTTTGTTGTTCTGATCAGTTGTGAAATGAACAGTCTGTCTGCTCGGTCTTCTTCCTCTTCCTCCTCCTCCTCTTCTCTCCTCCTCCTCCTCCTCTTCTTCTTCCTCCTCTTCTCGTCTGTCACATCTCAGCAGCATCTGCAGCTTGTTCACTCTCACCACGATTAACCCCCATGCTGTCCTCATGTTGTCTTCATGTTGTCCTCATGTTGTCATGTTGTCTTCATGTTGACATCATGTTGTCCTCATGTTGTCCTCATGTTGCCCTCATGTTGCCCTCATGTTGTCTTCATGTTGACATCATGTTGTCCTCATGTTGCCCTCATGTTGCCCTCATGTTGTCCTCATGTTGCCCTCATGTTGTCTTCATGCTGCCCTCATGTTGCCCTCATGTTGTCCTCATGTTGTCTTCATGTTGTCCTCATGTTGCCCTCATGTTGTCTTCATGTTGACATCATGTTGTCCTCATGTTGTCCTCATGTTGTCCTCATGTTGCCCTCATGTTGTCCTCATGTTGTCCTCATGTTGTCCTCATGTTGTCTTCATGTTGTCCTCATGTTGCCCTCATGTTGTCCTCATGTTGTCTTCATGTTGTCCTCATGTTGTCTTCATGTTGTCCTCATGTCCTCATGTTGTCTTCATGTTGTCCTCATGTTGTCTTCATGTTGTCCTCATGTTGTCCTCATGTTGTCCCCATGTTGTCCCCATGTTGTCCCCATGTTGCCCTCATGTTGCCCTCATGTTGCCCTCATGTTGTCCCCATGTTGTCCTCATGTTGCCCTCATGTTGCCCTCATGTTGTCCTCATGTTGTCTTCATGTTGTCCCCATGTTGTCCTCATGTTGTCCTCATGTTGTCCTCATGTTGTCTTCATGTTGTCCTCATGTCCTCATGTTGCCCTCATGTTGCCCTCATGTTGTCTTCATGTTGACATCATGTTGTCCTCATGTTGTCTTCATGTTGCCCTCATGTTGCCCTCATGTTGTCCTCATGTTGCCCTCATGTTGTCCTCATGTTGTCTTCATGTTGTCCCCATGTTGTCCTCATGTTGTCTTCATGTTGTCCCCATGTTGTCCCCATGTTGTCCTCATGTTGTCCTCATGTTGTCTTCATGTTGTCCTCATGTTGTCTTCATGTTGTCCTCATGTTGTCTTCATGTTGTCCTCATGTCCTCATGTTGTCTTCATGTTGTCTTCATGTTGTCCTCATGTTGTCCTCATGTTGTCCCCATGTTGTCCCCATGTTATCCCCATGTTGCCCTCATGTTGCCCTCATGTTGCCCTCATGTTGTCCCCATGTTGTCCTCATGTTGCCCTCATGTTGTCCCCATGTTGTCCTCATGTTGTCCTCATGTTGTCCTCATGTTGTCTCCATGTTGCCCTCATGTTGTCCTCATGTTGTCTTCATGTTGTCCCCATGTTGCCCTCATGTTGTCCCCATGTTGTCCTCATGTTGTCCCTGTCCCATGTTGTCTCCATGTTGCCCTCATGTTGTCCTCATGTTGTCTTCATGTTGTCCCCATGTTGTCCTCATGTTGTCCTCATGTTGTCTTCATGTTGTCCTATATCAATGTTCTTTTTAATTCCCCAAAATAACATGATTGATTCCACCCAACGCTCTTTGCCAAGTACAAATCTCTACTTTCATTCATTTTGGGGCGTCTTATTCAATTTTATAGCATTGTAAAACAAATGGAAGTGTTTTTGAAATAGTATTGAGTAAAAGTTGACATATTCCAGTCTGTGATTATCATCAACATCCATTCCTTTAATTTTAGTCTCAATAATTCCTAATTTCTGCTTTTCTAACTCAAACATTAGGTATAATTTCCTATAAATGAGGTTTATTGACCATAAATTCCAAAAATAACTGTAAAACTAAAGTTAATAAGTTAGTGTTACGTAGTGTTGAAAACGTCAAAAAAAGTGAGAAACATGGGGGGAAAAGCATCAAAAGTGTTGAAAAAGAGGGACAAAAATGTAAGAAAAAAAAAAAAAGTTTTAAAAAAAACATGTCAAGTAAGAGAACCGGATTTTGGTCTGGAAAAATCTCAGGTAACCAGGGGTACATCCCATGCCCCTTATTTTATAGCCTCCTCGGTCCTCTGCTGAACCTCTCAAAGCTCTGATTCCTGCCCCGAGGAGGGGTCACTGAGGAGGGGTCACTGAGGAGGGGTCATTGAGGAGGGGTCACTGAGGAGGGGTCACTGAGGAGGGGTCACCGAGGAGGGGTCACCGAGGAGGGGTCATTGAGGAGGGGTCACCGAGGAGGGGTCACCGAGGAGGGGTCATTGAGGAGGGGTCACCGAGGAGGGGTCACCGAGGAGGGGTCACTGAGGAGGGGTCACTGAGGAGGGGTCATTGAGGAGGGGTCACTGAGGAGGGGTCACCGAGGAGGGGTCACCGAGGAGGGGTCATTGAGGAGGGGTCACCGAGGAGGGGTCATTGAGGAGGGGTCACTGAGGAGGGGTCACCGAGGAGCTAGGTGTTAGGTTCAAAGACTTGAGTGGAAAAGTTACTCACGGACCCAGACTTGGTTTTCTTTGGCAAAGGGGAATAAAGCTGAAAATCATTCAGCAGTCTTCCGAAGCTTTCATCCCCTGCTCGGCCGTTTTATTAAGTGGGCGTATACAGAAAGTGGATTTACATAATGGGTGTAGGACATAGTTGTTTAACATAAATGTGGGCTAAAACATCACTTTATGACTTTATTTTTGACATACTATACTGACTTTATGACTTTATTTTCGACATACTATACTGACTTTATGACTTTATTTTCGACATACTATACTGACTTTATGACTTTATTTTCGACATACTATACTGACTTTATGACTTTATTATACTGACTTTAGGACTTTATTTTCAACATACTATACTGACTTTATGACTTTATTTTGACATACTGACTTTATGACTTTATTTTTGACATACTATACTGACTTTATGACTTTATTTTGACATACTATACTGACTTTATGACTTTATTTTGACATACTATACTGACTTTATGACTTTATTTTTGACATACTATACTGACTTTATGACTTTATTTTGACATACTATACTGACTTTATGACTTTATTTTGACATACTATACTGACTTTATGACTTTATTTTGACATACTATACTGACTTTATGACTTTATTTTCAACATACTATACTGACTTTATGACTTTATTTTCAACATACTATACTGACTTTATGACTTTATTTTGACATACTATACTGACTTTATGACTTTATTTTTGACATACTATACTGACTTTATGACTTTATTTTTGACATACTATACTGACTTTATGACTTTATTTTTGACATACTATACTGACTTTATGACTTTATTTTTGACATACTATACTGACTTTATGACTTTTTTTTGACATACTATACTGACTTTATGACTTTATTTTGACATACTATACTGACTTTATGACTTTATTTTTGACATACTATACTGACTTTAGGACTTTATTTTGACATACTATACTGACTTTATGACTTTATTTTGACATACTATACTGACTTTATGACTTTATTTTTGACATACTATACTGACTTTATGACTTTATTTTGACATACTATACTGACTTTAGGACTTTATTTTCAACATACTATACTGACTTTATGACTTTATTTTTGACATACTATACTGACTTTATGACTTTATTTTGACATACTATACTGACTTTATGACTTTATTTTGACATACTATACTGACTTTATGACTTTATTTTGACATACTATACTGACTTTATGACTTTATTTTGACATACTATACTGACTTTAGGACTTTATTTTGACATACTATACTGACTTTATGACTTTATTTTTGACATACTATACTGACTTTATGACTTTATTTTGACATACTATACTGACTTTAGGACTTTATTTTCAACATACTATACTGACTTTAGGACTTTATTTTGGACATACCAGTTGTTTCTCCAGCTAAACATGTGACTTGGTTAAATTCAGACACGCTGAAGCTCTGTCCTCACACTGCGACTCATAAACCCCAAAAACCAGTTTCAGGTGTAAAAGCTGCAGGTCCTGAGATCTGTTGAGGAAACTATGCAACAGGAGACCTGTTAGAGCTGAAAGAGCATGGGGAGGAGCCGTTCACACCTGTCTCATGGATCTCATGTTCTCTCTGTTGCTCCTGACTTGTTGGTGTTCTGTAGTTTCCTTTTATTTCTTTTTGAAAAGCTTATTTAAAAAAAAACAAAAAAAAACAAAGGGCTTCATTCAGAATGTAACCCAGCATATTGTTTAATACTAATTCCTTCAGAAAGGGTTAGGGTTATTATATATAAATAATGATTTGCTTAAAACTGGACTGTTGTCTTCATTCAGCTCGTCTCGAGAAGAAAGATTAAAGCTTAATTATTGGGTCGGTCCGAGGTTTCTCCCTTAAAGGAAGTTTTTCCTCTAAATGCTCGCTCTTGGGGGAATTACTGCAATTGTTGGTTCTTATTGTTAATTATAGAGTGTGGTCTAGACCTACTCTATGTGTAAAGTTTCTGGAGATAACTCTTGTTATGATGTGGATATTACAAATGAAATTGAATTGACTTTAACTCAATTTTGCTCGGATAAGAACAGATTTAAAGTGCCTATATTATGAAAAAAAAATCACTTTCTCTGGGATTTGGGGTGTTATTTTGTGTCTCTGGTGCTTCCACACACACCCATGGTGTTTTGAGTGAGATCCAGTGTCTGAGTGTCCTCTGTCTTCAGTCTCCGGGTGAGCTGTCCAACATCTGCACGGCTTTCTACGTCACTAGAAACAAGGTGGCTAACCGTAGCATGCTAGCTCGTTCTCAATGGAAAACACTGCTCCAACAGCCACTAGTTGACCATAATCTCCAAAAGAACTACTTCCTGTCCCTGTACTACTTCCTGTCCCTGTTCTACTTCCTGTCCCTGTTCTGCAGGTATTCCACAAGTGTCCCTGGTCTAGAAGAAGTCTCCCAGCTGATCCTGCCTTGGACTGACCAAAGCTGGAGAAAGAGTTATCTAGCTGATGGGATCTTACAGAGCTACGTTGAAAACATCAAAAAAGTGACAAACATTGGGGAAAAAAGGGAGTGGGTGTTGAAAAAAATGGACAAAAATGTAAAAAAAAAAGAAGTTAAAAACCGATAAAAAGCGTCAACAAAATTGTTGATTTTCAATTTTGACAAGACAACATGAGGGTTAAAGACAAATCCCAGAGGTACTTTAAAAAACAAATCTTGAATAAATTAGCATAGAGTTCAAAACCGACTGCATTGCTTCTAGAAAAACAAACAAAAACTTTAAAGTTTAAAAAATAAAAACTGCATTTGGGACTTTTGTTTGTAACAGAGTATTTATAACTGTTACTACTTTTACTTAACTTAAAATATCTGAGTACTTTTCCACCACTGGTTGTCAGTCACTTAGAATTGGACGTTTTCACATTTGCAGGTTGCACCTGAAGGCAGCACCACGGCTCCCTGTATTTACTCCCTGCCGCCACTCCCCGGTCCAGTAGGGGGCGATAGTGCGCCCGCCTGTGAGCTGTTTTCCCCGAAGACGTCAGTTAGCGTAACAGTGGCCGCAATTAACGCACCTGCCGTACCTGCTAACAGCTAGCTAGCTAGCTAGCGATAATTAGCTAACTTAGCTAGCTACAAGTTTTGTCGTATGGCTGCCGGATAATACCTGCTCAAAGGGCCGGAGCGTCATCAACGTAGAAGCAACAAAACACCTGGTAAAGGTAAAAGACGCTTATTAATAACGGTTAACGGTTGATTTAGCTAGCGTTAATGAGCAGTTTGTTGTCAAATTGTTACAGCGTTAACACCTATCATTACACGGCTTTAGCTACGTTAAACCGCGTAACGTTACGCGTTAAATCATGAATAAAGACAAAAATACACAAGAAAGTCAACAAAAACATACCAGTTTGACCATTAAAAGTCTCTCTGACACACACACACACGCAGACACACGCACACATCCATTACCATTAAGTAACTAAGTACATGTACTCAAGCACAGTAACGTTAACAGTTTATTCTAGAGTATTACTTCATGATTTTAGTATTATCCTACTAATTTATACTTTTAACACCAGTACATTTATCTAACAGCTGAAACGTAAGTTACTTTGCAGATGGAGATTTTAAACACTATAACGAGCAGTATATAAAATACAAGGTATTGTAATACAGTATATTAATATTAATATATTAATATACTGTATTAATTGTGTAATTAATATAACTAAGTCACCCAAAGGTGTGAACAGGTGACTGTGAGCAGGTACAGGTGACTGTGAACAGGTACAGGTGACTGTGAGCAGGTACAGGTGACTGTGAGCAGGTACAGGTGACTGTGAGCAGGTACAGTTGACTGTGAACAGGTACAGGTGACTGTGAACAGGTACAGGTGACTGTGAACAGGTACAGGTGACTGTGAGCAGGTACAGGTGACTGTGAACAGGTACAGGTGACTGTGAGCAGGTACAGGTGACTGAACAGGTACAGGTGACTGTGAGCAGGTACAGGTGACTGTGAACAGGTACAGGTGACTGTGAGCAGGTACAGGTGACTGTGAACAGGTACAGGTGACTGTGAACAGGTACAGGTGACTGTGAACAGGTGACTGTGAGCAGGTACAGGTGACTGTGAGCAGGTACAGGTGACTGTGAGCAGGTACAGGTGACTGTGAACAGGTACAGGTGACTGTGAACAGGTACAGGTGACTGTGAACAGGTGACTGTGAGCAGGTACAGGTGTAAGTTCGGCCGGTATCTAGGCTAGTAGCAATGTGCAGAACAACAAAAATATGGTGTTTGTTGAAAATTAAACCACAAATTAAACATTAAACCTAACACACTCTCTCTCTCTCTTTGTCTCTTTCTCTGTCTGTCTCTCTTTCTCTGTCTCTCTGTCTCTCGCTCTCTCTGTCTGTCTCTCTTTCTCTGTCTCTGTCTCTCGCTCTCTCTCTCTGTCTGTCTTTCTCTCTCGCTCTCTGTCTGTCTCTCTCTCTGTCTCTCGCTCTCTCTCTGTATGTCTGTCTCTCTCTCTCTCTGTCTCTTTCTCTGTCTCTCTCTCTCTCTCTGTCTGTCTCTCTCTCTGTCTCTCACTCTCTCTGTATGTCTCTCTCTCTCTCTCTGTCACGCTCTGTCTCTCGCTCTCTGTCGCTCTCGCTCTCTGTCTCTCTTTCTCTTGCTCTGTCTCTCGCTCTGTCTCTCTCTCCGTCTCTCTCTGTATGTCTGTCTCTCTCTCGCTCTGTCTCTCGCTCTTGGTCTCTGTCTGTCTCTGTCTCTCTCTCTGTCTCTCTGTCTGTCTGTCTGTCTGTCTCTCTCTCTCTGTCTGTCTGTCTCTCTCTCCCTCTCTCTCTCTCTCCGTCTGTCTGTCTCTCTCTGTCTCTCTCTCTCTCTCTCTGTCTGTCTGTCTCTCTCTCTCTCTGTCTCTCTGAGCTTCAGACGATCACTCTTGATGTTATGTGATGGTATTTAAACTGTACTGTAAAAACAGGAAACTGATTATTTCTGTCTTTGTTTCAGCACCCGGGGCGGCTCTACAGTCCGGCGGCGGCGGCGGTGGCGGCGGCGGCGGCGGCGGCGGCGGTGGTGAACGACGGGTAATCAAGGTAAGCGGCGGCCATCAGTCAGCTGGTAATGGAGGATAATAACAGTAATCAGAGTGCTTATTTAATATCAATCCTACATCATCAGCGCTCCCAGTATGATCTTCAGGGCTACTGGTACAGTCTGCAGCCTTCAACCTTTTTATATTTAAAAAAATCAGTTTAAAAAAAAAAAAGTAACTAGAATTGCTTTTGATTTCTTTAACCCCATAATGCGTCCTCACGCGCCGTTATCAGGCCAAAAGTTCCCCTCAGCCACTGTATTCATCCATGTTAAGATAATGTCATTTTATCTATTTATAAAGCTGCAACTTACAAGTATGTTCATCTGCGATCACAGAAGGCTTGTATCATGTGGACAGTTTTGTAGTCATTACTTAGAATTCCTCATGGAGGCACGGTGTCTCTCCAGATTCTGCAAATCAGTAGTAATATGCTTGTTTATCTCACGTATTTTTTGGCAAAAACAGTCTAGCGTACTTATCGTACACCCGACAGGAGCTTTTAGCGGACTTCCAGAGATTGCTAAACCAACGGCACATCCAGACGGACACGCACACGCCGCCGCGGAGGCTAAAGCTAACTCCACGGCGACTCGTTGGTCCGAGCCTTTTTCTCGTCGATGTTCGCTCGCTGGTGAACAAAATGGATGAAATGCGGCTGAGGATCGCCACACGCACAATGATCATGGACTGCAACCAGAGGCGGACTTACCATTAGGCAAAGGTTGGCAATTGCCTTAGGCCCCGAGCTACCGAGGGCCCCCTAAAACGCCTCATAAACTCATGGCTACGATTTGTTGTCTTACTTTTCACCAATTAATGCAAAGGCTGTGGAGTTAGCTTTAGCCTCCGCGGCGGCGTTTGCGTGTCCGTCTGGATTAGAGGATGACACGGGAGTGGATTTTCACTCCTGTACCGTCCCACTCCCATAGAAAGAAATCTTGTCCCGTCCCACTGCCAGACCAAAGTTTAAAAACTAATCCCATCCCGCTCCTGTTTAAACTGACTCACGCTCCTGTACCGCTCCCATTTCGCCTGATGAACGAAGCGATGCTTGGCTGATTCTTTCCCGAATTTGCCTTGCAAGTGTGCCTCTTCGGACCGCTCGTCCCTGAACCACTTGCGTACTTGACTAAGACTCAGCATGTCTTACAAGCAGCGTACATCGTGCTATCACCGTCACATTCTACTCTCATAAACTTAATTAATATTTCAGACTTTCCGACCAGTTCTGTGAACTTAATAGACATTTCATTACTTCTGACGGCTGTTAGCTCCCTGTTAGCTTCTGGGACGGCTGGGTCGTGTAGTTATTTTTTAATTGCGTTACATTGTAGGCGTATTAAAAGGAAACTGCAAAATGGTGCGTTTACTTTTTTTTTGCATTTAGGTGCATTTAGATTGTTTTGTCGTCTTTGCTTTTGGTTGATTCCCGCTCCCGTCTGCTCCCGTTAACCATTTATCCTGTACCGTCCAAATCCCGTGATTAATAGTAAATAAGACTCCCATCCTGCAGGAATCCCACGGGAATCCCGGGACCCGTGGGATTCCCGAAAAAATGTCCGACTCTAGTCTGGATGTGCCTGTCATGGCTTTCAAACGTTCTAATTGGCAGTTGGTGAAGGCCACACCCCCCGCCTCCACCTTGCCCCCCCCCGCACCAAGGCAGAATTTTGGGTCTAAGGGCATTTTAAGATAGCTTCTTGAATTCTCGTTTTGCATGGCCGAGGCAAGTCCGAGTCCAAATACTAGCGAGTCCGAGTCCATAGAAAAACGGTCTCTAGAGCCCGACCGATATATCGGCGGGCCGATAATATCGGCCGATATTATCGGCCGATATTATCGACCGATATTAGGCATTTCCCGAACTATTGGTTTTGGCATTTATCATTTATGATGATACATTTTTCTGATAAATTATTTTGTTAGTGTTTTTGCAGTGAAGAGAATTTTCTCAAGTTTGGTCTACTGGCAAAGAGCCAATGGCCATTTTTTTTTTGGGGGGGGGGGTAATTATGTTAATTATGTTATGTTAATTACAGGGGTAGGAGTACATAAGTTTTACTTCTTCCTACTCCTTTTCGCACATGTGCTAGAGGTATGTTAACACAGGAAAGAAGGGTACCTTGGTTGTTTTTCTCTCCAATGTTTTTTTAAACATTGTTTTATTGTTTCTTTTTTTTTATTTTTGGTTTTATTTGTATATACTTTTCTCTTGCATGTTCGAAATAAAGATATCAATTCAATTCAAAATTCAAATGTTGTATCGGATCGTCTGGCGTACTCGCCGCGGTATCGGAGGCTTTTTAGACGTTGGGATCGAAACAACTCTGAACAGCACTAAATATATTCCTTATAAAACTCAGAAACTGACACCGACTCCTGCAAACCCACTCGTTGCCACGGAAGTATAGCCTGAAGTATAAATACACCTTGTGAACGCTGTTTCTAATAGAACCGGGAATTGGGAGAGACTTGACGAATGAACAATGAGTCGTTACCCAGGTGGGGGCAAAACTGCGTCTCTTAACATGTAACACCAAGGCACATAATTACTTAGTATAAAAGCAGTTATTAGCTCTCCTCTGCAGAATGGAGCCTAATCAGGAGCGCACACAGAGACTCACAAACCCTTCTTCTTGCTGTCGTTTGCAGGCTAATCGGTCGGAGCACTTTCCTTTCAAAGCCGGTAGCAATCCATTTCCTCAGCGAGTCTCTACTTCTCTCTGCTTGACCCCAGTTCACTCAAAGCCTCTTCATTTTAACTTTGCAAGCCTCTTGAAAAGTCAGATTTTAAACTCTTTCCACAAACATGCACTGGCTGTTTCAGAGCAGAAAATAGTCTCCCTCATTCAGATAGCTGACAGATAATGGATCCGGGATCATTATGAGACCACGAGAGGGTTCAGCCTCACGGCTCAGTGTTCTGTCAGTCAATATAATTACTGTCTCCTGTCTTCTCAAAAGCCTCTTTACTTATGTAGTTTCTCTCTCTCTCTCTCTCACACACACACACACACACACACACACACACACACACACACACACACACACACACACACACACAGACCAAGTGTAGAGTTTAAATGTTAGCGGAAACCATGGCGGCAGAGATTTTACCCGCCAAACACTGAAGTAACATATGTCTTAAGCTTAATACATTTAACTTATTGCAGCGTATTCTTTACTCTCAACACCAAAACAGTTCTCTAATAACGGAAACTAAACTTAGTGATGCCTCTTGCGCTTAATAGTCGAGCTTTGATTTTTTTAAAATGCTTTTTATTGGGTATCTTTCACATTTTTACCTGTGCCGATAGCAGGTACCTGAAATCCGGTTCCAGTACCCGACAGTTTTCTTTTTTCAGTACTTTCCCTCTGTAATTACACAAATTATTTCATTTGTAAAAAATAGTTCCAAACCTATTTATCCTATTTGCTTAGAACTATGTTATATATTAATAAAATATTTTACACTCAATAAAACAAAACACACAACACAAAAATAAAACCCCTCCCTCTCTCCTCCCAACCCGTCCCTACAACCTGTTAAATTGAATAAATATTCATTTCTTACTCACTGTAACTTTAATTCTTGTATTTGTATATTATTTATAGCGTACGTTCTGCGCGTGCTCAAGATGTAATTAAAAAAACGTGAAATGCATTTTCAATCAAAGCCTCGGTAAGTAAAATATTGCCCTCAGCATTTTGTTTTTTTAAATAAGCGTGTTGTGTCTGATAAAACAATGAAGAGAAGCTTTCAGTGGGCTGCTGCACAAACAGCTCTCAGGTTTAATTAAAGGTCGAAGAGACTTAACCCTTGTGATGTCCTCGGGTCAAATTTGACCAGTTTTTAACATTTTTAATATCAGGAACTTGGTTTTCTTTCAACAATATTGCCTAAAAATAACTATACTGATATGTATACTGATGGTAGTGGAACAAAAATAAAGAAAATGTTGAAAGAAAATGTCAAAAAATGACAAACAAGTATCTCAAACGTGTCAAAAAGCAATGACAAATGTGTCAAAAGCGTCAAAAAAGCAATAAAAATGTTTTCATTTTCAGTTTTGACCGAGGAGGACAACACAAATAACATAATAAAATGAATGATTACTCTCATTGAATTTTGGTGGTTTTATTTTAAAAAAGTGACCAAAACCTTGGAAAAAAATGACAAAAAACAACATTAATTGTCATAAAAAAATAAAAACAAATGTTTAAGTTTATTGGCTATAAATGAAAGTGTAAAAAGATGGTGGTTGATGTTAAGAGCTCATACCTCTCTGTTCCAGCTCTTTGTTTGAGAGATAAGGAACGTCCCTACTGGGTGGAGGACATTTAGAGCTTCAAAGACATTTTCAGGCACCAATTATGGTGAAAATGTCTATTTGCAGTGGGGAGTAAACAAGTATTTGATCCACTGCTGATTTTGCAGGTTTTCCTACTTACTAATAAGCAGAGGTGGGTGGTAACGAGTTACATTTACTTGAGTAAGTTTTAGAAAAAATTGTACTTCTAGGAGTAGTTTAAATCACTATACTTGTACTTGTACTTGAGTAGATTAGTGAAGAAGAAGCTGTACTCTTACTCCGCTACATCAGGCTACAATGAGCTCCTTACTTTTCTTTTTACCTCTTTGGTATTCTACGCGTCATCGTTTTTACCCCAGCGTACGTCTCAGAGAGAGAGAGAGAGAGAGAGAGAGAGAGAGAGAGAGAGAGAGAGAGACTTCCACTGAAGGCTCTACCACGTGACTGTGTTCCACCAATCAAACGTCGTTGTGCAGTCACGTGACCATACTCGATCTCAGCGGCGGGACAGGTTAGCTTTACAGTCGTAGCAAAACAAAGATGTCAGAATCAACCGTCGCCATGGCAACGCAGACCCCCCCCCCCCCCGGCCTCATAGTGAAAGCATGGTTACCTTTTAGTTAAAGTGGTAACAGCAGCTACATTGTGCTGCGTTTAGTGTCGACCAAAACAATCGGACATGTGAGCGTCCAACAACTCAACATCTAACCTGAGGAGACGTAGCGGTAGTTGTAGTTGTTGCTGTGGAGAGGTGGATGTTTGTCTTTTAGGTTACATACAGTATGTTTAACATGCAGTATCCATCCAAATCTGATGGGACAAGTCTCTCACTTAAGCTATTTTGTAATTAATAAATTAATTTTAATGTATTTTATTGATTGGATGAACTATAATTTGCCTAAAGATGATTATTTTGTATTTTTGTCGGTCTGATTGATGCTTGTTTGTGTTAAGAAATAAATCAGACGTTACTCAACAGTTACTCACTACTTGAGTAGTTTTTTCATCAAGTACTTTTTTACTCTTACTCAAGTAATTATTTGGATGACTACTTTTACTTTTACTTGAATTCTGAAGTAACAGTACTTTTACTTGAGTCCTATTATTCTGAAGTAACAGTACTTTTACTTGAGTCCTATTATTCTGAAGTAACAGTACTTTTACTTGAGTGAGAGCTAAATAGGTGGGGGATAATCCAGCTAGTCTCTGGGGTAATCCAGCTAGTCTCTGGGGTAATCCAGCTAGTCTCTGGGGTAATCCAGCTAGTCTCTGGGGTAATCCAGCTAGTCTCTGGGGTAATCCAGCTAGTCTCTGGGGTAATCCAGCTAGTCTCTGGGGTAATCCAGCTAGTCTCTGGGGTATTTTCTTGTCTGAAGTGATGGCTGCAGGATCGAAATAAAGTTCCTTGAGTCGAGGAGTGAAACCAACTCAATCTGTCATGATGAGTCCGCTGTGGAAGTCTGTCAAAGGTTTCACCAGAAAATGAGAAAGAGAGATTTCTTTCTGGCGTTGGGGGGGCGGCTGTGTACCTTAAATTAGTTTTTATATATGTTCCAATAATCTCTGAATAAGCAAGATAATAATGATGCTACTATTATTATTATTACTGTTATAACTCCTTAATTATGTAAATGCTCTATCATAACATTCCTTTAACCAGGGCTGTAGTACTCGAGTCCGGTCTTGGACGCGAGTCCGTTTTTCTATGGTCTCGGACTCGCTAGTATTTGGACTTGGACTTGCCTCGGCCAATATGGCTTCTGGTCTCAACCGAGTCCAGGTGTCTTTATTATGTTGATAATGATATTGGAGTGAAAGGGAAACCCAAAATGATTGTCTTGATACTGTCATGCATAAGACCTTTATTCTGTCCTGGACTTGGTCTTGACTCAGACTGGAACTTTTTTGGACTCAGTCTTGTCTCAGACTCGAACCTCTTTGGACTCGGTCTTGACTTGGACTGGAACTTTTTTGGACTCAGTCTTGTCTCAGACTCGAACCTCTTTGGACTCGGTCTTGACTTGGACTTGAACCTTTTTGGACTCGGTCTTGACTTGGACTTGAACCTTTTTGGACTCGGTCTTTACTTGGACTTGAACCTTTTTGGACTCAGTCTTGTCTCAGACTCAAACCTTTTTGGACTCGGTCTTGTCTTGGACTTGAACCTTTTTGGACTCGGTCTTTACTTGGACTCAGTCTTGTCGCAGACTCGAACCTCTTTGGACTCGGTCTTGACTTGGACTCGAACCTTTTTGGACTCGGTCTTGACTTGGACTCGAACCTTTTTGGACTCGGTCTTGACTTGGACTCGAACCTTTTTGGACTCGGTCTTGACTCAGATTCAAACCCATTTGGACTCTGTCTTGACTCGGACTCAAACCTCTTTGGACTCGGTCTTGTCTTGGACTCAGTCTTGTCGCAGACTCGAACCTCTTTGGACTCGGTCTTGACTCGGATTCAAACCTTTTTGGACTCGGTCTTGACTCGGACTCAAACCTTTTGGGACTCGGTCTTGTCTTGGACTCAAAGGTTGTATTTGACATAAATCACATGGATTTTTACAGGCTCCAGTTTAGCACATTAATGTAATGTGGGGGCACCATTAGGAATAATGTGGGAAGTTGAACACCTCGTGTGTTTTTTAGGACACATGCTTGGTGCTAAATCCTTTAATAAACTAATGTTCTGAGGCTTTCAGCGGGCCTTTTCTTGTTTGCACAAAGACTGTAGCTCGAGGTTTGAAGTCTATATGAAATTTAATGATTTTTTTTGTTGCCTTTCAGTGCCTACACACAGACGATGCGTTCAGGCACATTGAGAGTTGGTCAGCACTCAGAGCCCACGCAGTCACTCAGTCCCAACACAATAGACGGGCATGATGTTTATTTTGTTGCTCCTTGGAGAAGAAACTGGTTTGAAGAAACTCAGACGTACAGGAAGCTTTTAGAGGTAAGAATGAAACAGAAGTTTGGGATTTAGGTAAACAGTCTTGTTTCCTGCAGCTCATTACAATGAAAATATATTTAGTGAATTCAATTTTCAATACAGATATGTGCTAGAAAACGAAACATTCATTTTAAATTAGAGCTTTTTAATCCAACAGCCATTTAAGCAAAGTTCTGTCCATGTTTCTCCCGTTTACCGAGGACAGATGTTCTCTGATCTAATCTTGTGTAAATTTAATATAAAACGTGTGATTTTGCTCCATTTGTCTCATCATTAGAAATGGAGTCCACACAGGAAGGTACTGAATCCAACGTCAGCCCAGACTTCCTGTTAGTAACCAGTTATTCTTTGTTTTTATGTTTCATGATGTCCCCGAAGTGAACCAGAGCTCTGACTCGTCAGCAGCCGGCGGCTGATTGGTCGACCCAGTCCCACACGTGGACGGAGCCGTCTGAGGCCGCTGACAGCAGCGTCCGCGGCCGCTCGGGATGCCAGACGTGGGCGGTGACGAAGACGTCGTCCGACGGCGATGAGACGGCGTGACCGCGGTGCTCAAACAGCGGCTGGACGTCCTGCTGCTCCGTCCTCCAGACGGACGTCTTATAGACCTGAACGGCTCCGCTGAGACCTGCAGACAGAGGAGACCACTTTAACCCTCATGTTGTCCCCATGTTGTCCTCATGTTGTCCTATATCAATGTTCTTTTTAATTCCCCAAAATAACATGATTGATTCCACCCAACGCTCTTTGCCAAGTACAAATCTCTACTTTCATTAATTTTGGGGCGTCTTATTCAATTTTATAGCATTGTAAAACAAATGGAAGTGTTTTTGAAATAGTATTGAGTAAAAGTTGACATATTCCAGTCTGTGATTATCATCAACATCCATTCCTTTAATTTTAGTCTCAATAATTCCTAATTTCTGCTTTTCTAACTCAAACATTAGGTATAATTTCCTATAAATGAGGTTTATTGACCATAAATTCCAAAAATAACTGTAAAACTAAAGTTATTAAGTTAGTGTTATTTAGTGTTGAAAACAGGGCTGTAGTCAAGTCCAAGACCAGGACTAGCCGAGTCCAAGTCAAGACCGTGTCCAAAGAGGTTTGAGTCCGACTCAAGACCGAGTCCAGGACAGAATAAAGGTCTTATGCATGACAGTATCAAGACAATCATTTTGGGTTTCCCTTTCCCTCCAATGTTATTATCAACATAATAAAGACACCTGGACTCGGTCCAGACCAGAAGCCATATTGGGCAAGACCAGCGGCCGAGACCGAGACAAGTCCGAGTCCAAATACTAGCAAGTCTGAGACAAGTCAGAGTCCATAGAAAAACGGTCTCGAGTCCTACAGCCCTGGTTGAAAACATCAAAAATGTAAGAAAAAGTTCAAAAAACATCGATAAAAAAAATCGCTGATTTTTAATTTTGGCGGGAAGACAACACTTCCTCTTCCTCTCCCCGTCCGTCTCGGTAACTGTTAACTCACCCGACACGGCGAGACAGTCGTCCAGCGCCGGAGCCCATGACACTCTGACATCATCCAGGTTGCAGCGATGTGATTGGACGTCCAGCTGAGCCCGGCTCACAGGTTCTCCCAGGTCCTTCAGGTCTGAAATCACCGCCTGTCCAGATGAGGAGAGTCTGACGACCCTGTCTGCCAGGGCGTCCGTCCACCAGAGGACGGAGTCCCCCCGAGATGCTGGTCCAGGGGAGAGCTGAGGAGCAGCAGACGTCCGAGTGTCGGCGATGTAAACGTCGCCGTTACGGCAGCCGGCGAGGAAGACGGCGTCACTCACGAACTGTAAAGAACTCAGAGGATCGGCCGAGTCCGTCTCTGTTGGGACAAAAGGACACAAAAGGACTCGTATTGTTAAAAATGTTCCTAAACACTGAGACAAACCGAGACAAGACAGTTCAAAGTAAATACATTTCCAGGTATGTATGGCCATATTTAATAGCCATTCCCATTCCATAGCCATATTTAACCAAATTACCGATTTAAAGGTAATTAAGGTAAATGTGGCTCTTTGATCCGCTGTCCCCAGACATTAAATGAAGACCTTCAAATAACTAGAATGACTTTTTATGACATACTAGGAAGGACCGAAGAGCTTCTTGGAACTAGAAAATAAGACGGAGCTCATTTAGGGGGCATGAACCAAATAAGGGAAAATCCAAGGCACTCATATTTAGAAACGCCTTTAACCCTCGTGTTGTCTTCCTGTTAACCCTGAACTTGTCCTTCCAGGTCAAAATTGAAAATTATGTTTTTGTCGCTTTTTCTGATTTATTTCTCACTTGTTCAAGCTTTTGGCGTATTATTTTAAAACCTGAGCTGGTTTAATAACAGGTTTTACACTTATTCTCGGAATTCATCGTCAACAAACCTCATTTATATCAAATTATACATATGTTCTTAGTTAAAAAGGCAGAAATTATGAATTATTTTAGCTAATAGTTAAGATCAGAGCATGTTAAATGGATCTCAGATGGGTAGATGTCAAAGTTTAGTCCGGATACTGTTTTTAAAAAGAATTCAGATGCTATAAGATTAAATACTCAAAAAATTCAATGAAAGTAATCATTAATGTTACCTGAAGAAGGTTGTATGGAATCATCCATGTTATTTTTGGGTAATTTGGTGGACAGAAATCCATATTTCAGATATAAAACACTTTGAAACGGGTCAATTTGACCCGAGGAAGACAACACAAGGATTAACCCTCATGTTGTCTTCGGGTCAAATTTGACCCATTTTCAAAGTTGTTTTTTTCATATCCAACATAAAGGAAGTCAAAATACGGGTGAAAAATGTTGGAAAAAGCATCAAAATCAATGAGAAAAAAAAAAACCTGCAAAAAGCAACAAAAACGTTGACATAAGGGGGAAATGTTTTTTATGGTCAAAGGGAAGACGAAGCATTTCACGTTTTTTCCAAAGACAAGTACCTTGGGTTTGCCCTTGATGCCTATTACGCTAGTATATATAGTATATACTGTATACTAGTACTTATAATTTTTTTTGTAGATTATTTTTGGTCTTTTTTCCCCTTTAATAGACATGTGGGTTTGAAAGGGGGAGAGAAATGGGGATGACACGCAGCAAAGGGCCACTTTACTTTACTCTAGTATATACTAGTACTTATACTAGTACTAGTACTTATTTTTGGTCTTTTTTCCCCTTTAATAGACACAGAGACAGTGGATGGGTTTGAAAGGGGGATGCCACAGGCGGGATTCGAACCCCAGGCCGCTGCAGGACACAGCCAACACGGGATGAGCGCACTAACTCAGTGAGCTATAGGTATACTACCCCATGTACTACTACTTTCCGCCCCGTATACTAGTACTGATCCTCCTTACCGAGCGCGTACAGACTCTGTCCCGAGGTCAGCTGCGTCAGCTGGACGTCGCCGCTTCGAGCGCCGTGGAGAACTTGCGAGGAGAGTCGAGCTGCGATCCTGCTTCCTCCCTCCGAAACGCTCCTCCTCCCCTTCACACTTCCCGTTCGTCTGATCACGTCTGCCGTTGGACGAGAAGACAGCAACGAGACAACCAATCACATCGTGAGAAAATACGACACATGGAAGAATCGACTTCACTTAACCCCCTGATGTTGTCCTCGGGTCAAATTGGACCCATTTTCAAAAGGTTTCTATATCAAATGTGTGGTTTGTTCCAACCAAATTGTCAAAAACTATAACATGGATGGTTCTAGACAACGCTCTTCACAAGTTAAATACATGATCAGTTCACTACTTTCATTGAATTTCGGTGTTTTATTCAATTTTATAGCATTTGAAAATTAATTCATAAAATTAATGTCGAAAAAGATAACAAAAATGTTGGCAAGAAATTCAAAAACGTGGGGAAAAATGCGGAAAAAAATCGAAAAAGGGGACGAAAACATCAGGAAAAAGCAACAAAAGTGTCAAACAAAACGTTAAAAATTACTTTTAAACTTTGACCCAGAAAAACTAAAGTTGCATGGTCAACGGGAAGACAACACAAAGGGTTAAACTTCAATTTCACTTAAAAAGCTTTTTTCTTTTTACTTGTAGATGCAGCAAAATAATTTTTTTTTTACAACTTTACATATTTTTTGTCAATTTCACTTATTAACCCTGATGTTGTCCTCAGGTCAAATTGGACCCATTTTCAAAAGGTTTCTATATCAAATGTGTGGTTTGTTCCAACCAAATTGTCAAAAACTATAACATGGATGTTCTAGACAACGCTCTTCACAAGTTAAATACATGATCAGTTCACTACTTTCATTGAATTTGGGTGTTTTATTCAATTTTATAGCATTTGAAAATTAATTCATAAAAAAAATGTTGGAAAGAAATTCAAAAACGTGGGAAAAAATGCGGAAAAAAATCGAAAAAGGGGACGAAAACATCAGGAAAAAGCCACAAATTAATTAAAATTACTTTTAAACTTTGACCCAGAAAAACTAAAGTCAACGGGAAGACAACACAAAGGGTTAAACTACGATTTCACTTAAAAAGCTTTTTTCTTTTTACTTGTAGATGCAGTAAAATAAAAGTTTTTTTTTCTTCAACTTTACATATTTTTTGTCAACTTCACTTATTAACCCTCCTGTTGTCCTCGGGTTGAATCTGACCTTTTAAAAAATATCTATATCTGAAATATGAGTTTCTTTTTAACCAAATTACCACAAAACATGGATTGGATTCCATACAACGCTCTTTGTAAATACAACTGATCACTTTCATTCCTCTGATCTTAACTATTAGTCAAAATAATTCATGATTTCTGCTTTTTTAACTCAACTATTAGGTATAATTCTATATAAATGTGGGTTATTGACCATGAATTCCAGAGATTAGTGTAAAACTAGTAAGGTTGTGTTCATGAAAGCTAAAACTAAGTCTGAAAAAGGGACAAAAATGACAATTTTTTGTCTTTTTTTAACCCGGGAGGACAAATGTAAATGTAAATGTGCTGTATTTATATAGCGCTTTTCTAGTCTGAACGACTATTCAAAGCGCTTTACATAGTACAGGAACCATTCACCATTCACACACATTCATACACTGTGGCAGAGGCTGCCGTACAAGGTGCCACCTGCTCATCAGATAAACACTCACACACATTCACACTCCGATGCGCAGCATCGGGGGTAACTCGGGGTTCAGTGTCTTGCCCAAGGACACTTCGACATAGGACTGCAGGGCCGGGGATTGAACCACCAACCTTCCAATTGGCAGGCAACCGCTCTACCACTGAGCCACAGCCGCCCCACGAGGGTTAAGGTAAATGTTTTCTATCAGCTGTATTCTGTATTCTCTTCCTGAACAGTATATTTATGAATGAGCTTTTTGTTTTGTGTGTACGTGCTGCAGCAGAAAGAAGTATTTAATGTGATTATATGTTTATATGTACGTTCCTCTGCTGTCCTGACAATAATAAATAAAGTAACCGGGAGCGTTCTGATAATCATTCTTGGTTCATTTCAACATGTAAAAAGTAACAAAGGGTCGTATCGAAAATACTAAAATAGAAAGCGCATCGATTTATAGGAATAACAAACACTTAAGAATATTTCTGACGTGTTCAAAACGAGACTTCATACAAACTGATCTCATGAAGTGGCGTATGTATGTATGTGTGTATGTATGTGTACATGTGTGTATGCATGTATGTATGTGTGTGTGTATGTATGTGAGTATGTATGCATGTGTGTATGTATGCATGTATGTATGCATGTATGTGTGTGTGTATGCATGTATGCATGTGAGTATGTATGTATGTATGTATGTATGTATGTGTGTATGTATGTATGTATGTATGTATGTATGTGTGTATGTATGTGAGTATGTATGCATGTGTGTATGTATGCATGTATGTATGCATGTATGTGTGTGTGTATGCATGTATGCATGTGAGTATGTATGTATGTATGTATGTATGTATGTATGTGTGTATGTATGTATGTATGTATGTATGTATGTGTGTATGTATGTATGTATGTATGTATGTATGTTTGCATGTGTGTATGTATGCATGTATGTATGTATGTATGTATGTATGTGTGCATGTGTGTATGTATGCATGTATGTATGCATGTACGTATGCATGTACGTATGCATGCGTGTGTATGCATGCATGTACGCATGCGTGTATGTGTGCATGCGTGTATGTGTGCATGCGTGTATGTGTGCATGTGTGTATGCGTGTATGTGTGCATGTGTGTATGTATGCATGCATGTATGTGTGACGCGGTGTGTATGACGCGGTTTGGCCCCCATTTACTTACATTACCTTGCGATTGTGTGTGAATTTACGCCGTAGTGTTGAAAAAATGCCCAAAAACATAATAAAAAATAAAAATAAAAAAAAGCGTTACCACGAGGGTTGAAGAGTTTTTCGGGTACAGAGAGAACCGCGTATCGCAGTCGGTTCTTCGTGAACTCACCGCTGTCGTCTCCCCCGACGGCCCACACCTGCAGGTCGGAGCTCCGCCCGTCGTTGGTAACAACACACCTGCAGGACGGCAACAGGACGTTCATCTAAGTCATCTACATTTTCAAAATAAAAGTCTTCACTGTGCTGGATTCAAGTGTTAGTAAATAAAATACGACGAATGCTTCAAAATGCACTTCAACCACACAAGCATCGACTTTTTAAGGACTTTCGACATAAAATGTTTTTTGACATACTAAACTATATTTTATCACTTTATTTCAACATACTAAAACTTTTTTTACTCTTTTTGTCGACATACTAAAAAAATATTTTATTCAACATACTATATTAGGACTTTTGACATATGACTTTTTTTTATTTTTTTACTTTTTTTTTGCATACTATGACTATTTAATACACTATACTATGATATTTTATCACTTTATTTCGACATACTATGATTTATTTACTCTTTTTGTCAACATACTATAAAATTACTTTATTCAACATACTATACTATGATATTTTATCACTTTTCGACATACTATACTATGACTTTTTAGGACTTTTGACATGATTTTTTTTTACTTTTTTCGATATACTATATTTATTCAATATACTATACTATGATATTTTATGACTTTTTCAACATACTATATTATGACTTTTTAGGACTTTTGACATAAGACTTTATTTTACTTTTTTGACATGACTTTTTTTTTTTACTTTTTTGACATACTATGACTTTTTAGGACTTGACATGGCTTTTTTTTCTTTACTTTTTTTTGACAAATTATGACTTTTTAGGACTTTTGACATGACTTTTTTTGTTTTTTAACTTTTTCGACATACTATGACTTTTTAGGACTTTTGACATGGCTTTTTTTTTTACTTTTTTTTGACATACTATGTCATTTTAGGACTTTTGACATGACTTTTTTTTTTCACTTTTTCGACATACAATGACTTTTTAGGACTTTTGACATGACTTTTTTTAAACTTTTTTTCGACATACTATGACTTTTTAGGACTTTTGACATTACTTTTTTTTTAACTTTTTCGACATACTATTACTTTTTCGGACTTTTGACATTACTTTTTTTTTACTTTTTCGACATATGACTTTTGATATGACTTTTTTTTTTACTTTTTTTCGACATACTATGACTTTTTAGGACTTTTGACATGACTTTTTTTTTTTACTTTTTTTCGACATACTATGACTTTTTAGGACTTTTGACATGACTTTTTTTTTTAACTTTTTCGACATACTATGACTTTTTAGGACTTTTGACATGACTTTTTTTTTTTTACTTTTTTTCGACATACTATGACTTTTTAGGACTTTTGACATGACTTTTTTTTTTTTTAACTTTTTCGACATACTATGACTTTTTAGGACTTTTGACATGACTTTTTTTTTTTACTTTTTCGACATACTATGACTTTTTAGGACTTTTGACATCCATCCATCCATCCATCTTCATCCGCTTATCCGGAGTCGGGTCGCGGGGGCAGCAGCTCCAGTAGGGGACCCCAAACTTCCCTTTCCCGAGCCACATCAACCAGCTCCGACTGGGGGATCCCGAGGCGTTCCCAGGCCAGGTTGGAGATATAATCTCTCCACCTAGTCCTGGGTCTTCCCCGAGGCCTCCTCCCAGCTGGACGTGCCTGGAACACCTCCCTAGGGAGGCGCCCAGGAGGCATCCTTACCAGATGCCCGAACCACCTCAACTGGCTCCTTTCGACGCGAAGGAGCAGCGGCTCTACTCCGAGCTCCTCTCGGATGACTGAGCTTCTCACCCTATCTCTAAGGGAGACGCCAGCCACCCTCCTGAGGAAACCCATTTCGGCCGCTTGTACCCTGGATCTCGTTCTTTCGGTCATGACCCAGCCTTCATGACCATAGGTGAGGGTAGGAACGAAAATTGCCCGGTAGATCGAGAGCTTTGCCTTCTGGCTCAGCTCTCTTTTCGTCACAACGGTGCGATACACAGAATGTAATACCGCACCGGCTGCTCCGATTCTCCGACCAATCTCACGCTCCATAGTCCCCTCACTCGCGAACAAGACCCCAAGGTACTTAAACTCCTTCACTTGGGGTAAGGACTCACTCCCCACCTGAAGAAAGCATTCCATCGGTTTCCTGCTGAGAACCATGGCCTCAGATTTAGAGGTGCTGATCCTCATCCCAGCCGCTTCACACTCGGCGGCGAACCGATCCAGTGAGTGCTGAAGGTCACAGGCCGATGACGCCATCAGGACCACATCATCTGCAAAAAGCAGCGACGAGATCCCGAGCCCACCGAACTGCAACCCCTCCCCGCCCCGACTACGCCTCGATATCCTGTCCATAAATATTACAAACAGGATTGGTGACAAAGCGCAGCCCTGGCGGAGGCCAACCCTCACCTGGAACGAGTCCGACTTACTGCCGAGAACCCGGACACAGCTCTCGCTTCGGTCATACAGAGATTGGATGGCCCTGAGAAGGGACCCCCTCACCCCATACTCCCGCAGCACCTCCCACAATTTCTCCCGGGGGACCCGGTCATACGCCTTCTCCAGATCCACAAAACACATGCAGACTGGTTGGGCATACTCCCAGGCCCCCTCCAAGATCCTTGCGAGAGTGAAGATCTGATCCGTTGTTCCACGGCCAGGACGGAATCCGCATTGTTCCTCTTCAATCCGAGGTTCGACTATCGGCCGAACCCTCCTTTCCAGTACCTTGGAGTAGACTTTACCAGGGAGGCTGAGAAGTGTGATACCCCTGTAATTGGCACACACCCTCTGGTCCCCCTTTTTAAAGAGGGGAACCACCACCCCGGTCTGCCACTCCCTAGGCACCGTCCCAGACTTCCACGCAATGTTGAAGAGGCGTGTCAACCAAGACATCCCCTCCACACCCAGAGCTTTCAGCATTTCTGGACGGATCTCATCAATCCCTGGGGCTTTGCCGCTGTGGAGTTGTTTTACTACCTCAGCGACTTCCACCAGGGAAATTGACGACAATCCCCCATCATCCTCCAGCTCTGCCTCTACCACAGAGGGCGTGCCAGCTGGATTTAGGAGTTCCTCAAAGTGCTCCTTCCACCGCTCTATTACCTCCCCAGTTGAGGTCAACAACGTCCCATCCTTGCTGTAAACAGCTTGGATGATTCCTCGCTTCCCCCTCCTGAGGTGGCGAACGGTTTTCCAGAAGCACCTTGGTGCCGACCGAAAGTCCTTCTCCATGTCTTCTCCGAACTTCTCCCACACCCGCTGCTTTGCCTCTGTCACGGCAGAGGCTGCAGCCCTTCGGGCCCGTCGGTACCTTGCAACTGCCTCCGGAGTCCTCCGGGATAACATATCTCGGAAGGACTCCTTCTTCAGTCGGACGGCTTCCCTGACCACCGGTGTCCACCAAGGTGTTCGTGGGTTACCGCCCCTTGAGGCACCTAAGACCCTAAGACCACAGCTCGCCGCCGCAGCTTCAGCAATGGAGACTTTGAACATTGTCCACTCAGGTTCAATGCCCCCAGCCTCCACAGGGATGCACGAAAAGCTCCGCCGGAGGTGTGAGTTGAAAGTCCGTCGGACAGGGGCCTCCTCCAGACGTTCCCAGTTTACCCGCACTACCCGTTTGGGCTTACCAGGTCTGTCCAGAGTCCTCCCCCATCCCCTGACCCAGCTCACCACCAGATGGTGATCAGTTGACAGCTCTGCCCCTCTCTTCACCCGAGTGTCCAAAACATACGGCCTCAGATCAGATGAAACGATTATAAAATCGATCATTGACCTTTGGCCTAGGGTGCTCTGGTACCACGTACACTTATGAGCATCCCTATGTTCGAACATGGTGTTTGTTATGGACAATCCATGACTAGCACAGAAGTCCAACAACAAACAACCACTCTGGTTCAGATCAGGGAGGCCGTTCCTCCCAATCACGCCTCTCCAAGTATCTCCATCATTGCCCACGTGTGCGTTGAAGTCCCCCAGCAGAACTATGGAGTCCCCTACTGGAGCCCCATACAGGACTCCATTCAAGGTCTCCAAGAAGGCCGAATACTCCGAACTCCTGTTTGGTGCATATGCACAAACAACAGTCAGAGTTTTCCCCCCCATCACCCGCAGGCGTAGGGAGGCGACCCTCTCGTCCACCGGGGTAAACTCCAACGCAGCGGCGCTCAGCCGGGGGCTTGTGAGTATCCCCACACCCGCCCGGCGCCTCACACCCTGGGCAACTCCGGAGTAGGACAGAGTCCAACCCCTATCCAGGAGTACGGTTCCAGAACCGAGACTGTGCGTAGAAGTAAGCCCCACCAGATCTAACTGGTAGCGCTCCACCTCCCGCACAAGTTCCGGCTCCTTCCCCCACAGAGAGGTGACGTTCCACGTCCCCAGAGCCAGCCTCTGCCGCCCGGGTCTGGTCCGTCGAGGTCCCTGACCTTCGCTGCCACCCATGTGGCTGCGCACCCAACCCCAGCGGTTCCTCCCACAGGTGGTGGGCCCATGGGATGGAGATAGGGGGGCCACGTAGCTTCTTCGGGCTGTGCCCGACCGGGCTCCGTGGCAAACCCGGCCACCAGGCGCTCGCTGACGAGCCCTCCGTCCAGGCCTGGCTCCAGACGGGGGCCCCGGGCCTCCTCCGGGCAGGGTCACTCCCTCTCTTCCTCGATCTTGCATAGGGCTTTTGAACCATTCTTTGTCTGGCCCCTCACCTGAGACCACTTTGCCATGGGAGACCCTACCAGGAGCACATAGCTCCAGACAACACAGCCCTCAGGTTCATAGGGACACACAAACCTCTCCACCACGATAAGGTGATGGTTCCCGGAGAGGAACTTTTGACATGACTTTTTTTTTTACTTTTTCGACATACTATGACTTTTTAGGACTTTTGACATGGCTTTTTTTTTTTAACTTTTTTGACATACTATGACTTTTTAGGACTTTTGACATGACTTTTTTTTCTTTACTTTTGACATGACTTTTTTTTTACTTTTTCGACATACTATGACTTTTTAGGACTTTTGACATGGCTTTTTTTTCTTTAACTTTTTTTTGACATACTATGACTTTTTAGGACTTTTGACATGACTTTTTTTGTTTAACTTTTTCGACATACTATGACTTTTTAGGACTTTTGACATGACTTTTTTTTCTTTACTTTTTTTCGACATACTATGACTTTTTACGACTTTTGACATGACTTTTTTTAGTTTTTTAACTTTTTCGACATACTATGACTTTTTAGGACTTTTGACATGGCTTTTTTTTTTACTTTTTTTTGACATACTATGACTTTTTAGGACTTTTGACGTGACTTTTTTTAGTTTAACTTTTTCGACATACTATGACATTTTAGGACTTTTGACATGACTTTTTTTTTTCACTTTTTCGACATACAATGACTTTTTAGGACTTTTGACATTACTTTTTTTTTACTTTTTCGACATATGACTTTTGATATGACTTTTTTTTTTACTTTTTTTCGACATACTATGACTTTTTAGGACTTTTGACATGACTTTTTTGTTTTTTAACTTTTTCGACATACTATGACTTTTTAGGACTTTTGACATGACTTTTTTTGTTTAACTTTTTCGACATACTATGACTTTTTAGGACTTTTGACATGACTTTTTTTTTTAACTTTTTCGACATACTATGACTTTTTAGGACTTTTGACATGACTTTTTTTTCTTTACTTTTTTTCGACATACTATGACTTTTTAGGACTTTTGACATGACTTTTTTTTCTTTACTTTTGACATGACTTTTTTTTACTTTTTCGACATACTATGACTTTTTAGGACTTTTGACATGACTTTTTTTTAAACTTTTTTTTGACATACTATGACTTTTTAGGACTTTTGACATGGCTTTTTTTAGTTTAACTTTTTCGACATACTATGACTTTTTAGGACTTTTGACATGACTTTTTTTTCTTTACTTTTTTTCGACATACTATGACTTTTTAGGACTTTTGACATGACTTTTTTTAGTTTTTAACTTTTTCGACATACTATGACTTTTTAGGACTTTTGACATGGCTTTTTTTTTTTACTTTTTTTGACATACTATGACTTTTTAGGACTTTTGACATGACTTTTTTTAGTTTAACTTTTTCGACATACTATGACATTTTAGGACTTTTGACATTACTTTTTTTTAACTTTTTCGACATACTATTACTTTTTAGGACTTTTGACATTACTTTTTTTTTACTTTTTCGACATATGACTTTTGATATGACTTTTTTTGTACTTTTTTTCGACATACTATGACTTTTTAGGACTTTTGACATGACTTTTTTTTTAAACTTTTGACATACTATGACTTTTTAGGACTTTTGACATGACTTTTTTTTTTACTTTTTCGACATATGACTTTTTAGGACTTTTGACATGACTTTTTTTTTTTTACTTTTTTTTGACATACTATCCCTTTTTAGGACTTTTGACATGACTTTTTTTTTACTTTTTCGACATACTATGACTTTTTAGGACTTTTGACATGACTTTTTTTTTACTTTTTCGACATACTATGACTTTTTAGGACTTTTGACATGACTTTTTTTTTACTTTTTCGACATATGACTTTTGATATGACTTTTTTTGTACTTTTTTCGACATACTATGACTTTTTAGGACTTTTGACATGGCTTTTTTTTTTAACTTTTTTGACATACTATGACTTTTTAGGACTTTTGACATGACTTTTTTTTTTACTTTTTCGACATATGACTTTTTAGGACTTTTGACATGACTTTTTTTTTTTTTACTTTTTTTTGACATACTATGACTTTTTAGGACTTTTGACATGACTTTTTTTTCTTTACTTTTGACATGACTTTTTTTTTACTTTTTCGACATACTATGACTTTTTAGGACTTTTGACATGACTTTTTTTTTTAACTTTTTCGACATACTATGACTTTTTAGGACTTTTGACATGACTTTTTTTTTTTTACTTTTTTTTGACATACTATGACTTTTTAGGACTTTTGACATGGCTTTTTTTTTACTTTTTGACATACTATGACTTTTTAGGACTTTTGACATGACTTTTTTTTTTACTTTTTCGACATACTATGACTTTTTAGGACTTTTGACATGACTTTTTTCTTTGCTTTTGACATGACTTTTTTTTTACTTTTTCGACATACTATGACTTTTTAGGACTTTTGACATTACTTTTTTGTAAACTTTTTTTGACATACTATGACTTTTTAGGACTTTTGACATGGCTTTTTTTTTTTTACTTTTTTGACATACTATGACTTTTTAGGACTTTTGACATGGCTTTTTTTTTTTACTTTTTCGACATACTATGACTTTTTAGGACTTTTGACATGACTTTTTTTTCTTTACTTTTGACATGACTTTTTTTTACTTTTTCGACATACTATGACTTTTTAGGACTTTTGACATGACTTTTTTTTTTTAAACTTTTTTTTGACATACTATGACTTTTTAGGACTTTTGACATGGCTTTTTTTTTTTTACTTTTTTGACATACTATGACTTTTTAGGACTTTTGACATGACTTTTTTTTCTTTAATTTTGACATGACTTTTTTTTTTTTACTTTTTCGACATACTATGACTTTTTAGGACGGCCGAAGAGTAGTGACGTTACGCTTTGAGTCAACAAGAAACCAAGGGACATTCAGAAAAGATACAAATGTTCGATTAACTGCAAGTTAACTGTCATTAATGCAATTAAATATTTTAATCGTTTGAGGGCACTACTTTATTTACTCTTAATAACATACATACTATACTGACTTTATTTACTCTTTTTTTCAACATACTATACTGACTTTATGATTTTATTTTGACATACTATACTGACTTTAGGACTTTATTTTGACATACTATACTGACTTTAGGACTTTATTTTGACATACTATACAGACTTTAGGACTTTATTTTGACATACTATACTGACTTTAGGACTTTATTTTGACATACCATACTGACTTTTTCTCATGATATTTTGGTTCTCGGTCTGATGACTGAGTGCCATTTTAGGCAGACAGCATATGATTGGAAAATATCTTTGAAATATTTCCATCTCACTTCCACATTAAACTGCTGAGTTATCGTTATAAATCGTTAACTTTAGCTAACAGCACTTACAATACCTTTATTTAACCTTTATTGTAGAAAATGCTGTAACAAGGGAATTTCCTTGCTGTGGGATGAATAAAGTATTATCTAATCTATGTCTCTCTATATATATGTCTCTATATATATATATATATATGTCTCGTATAGTGTCTCTTATGGTTCACAGTCTCACCTCGTTCCTGGGACGTGTCTCAGACAGCAAACCGGACCCTCTGAGAACCCACCGTGGACAACTTTGAAGTCCCGTTCTGCACAGAGACCCTGAACACAACACACAAACAGCAGAGGCTAAAAGTGACATTTGGATTTTGCGTTTATAAAAGATAAACCCCCCAAAAGGTTGGACTGATTAGTTACCTTGTTTTCATCAGCAAAGAGTTTCAGAGGTAAATGCAGCTCCAGAATCTCATTGTTAGACGAGCTGTATCCTGCGACGCACACGGCTGTAAACGTAAAAAACATAAGGTTAAAATTGGAATTTGAGTTTGAGCACATCTCTTGTGTAAGGTTGTTCAACACTACCACTGTATGCTTGCTGTTATTGTTTGTGGATGAAAGATAAACCGGTGCCATTCATCTGCAAACCTTCAAAGCTAACAGCTAGCGCTAACTAGCTAGCTTGGGCGCCAAAATGCAGAAGAAGACATTAGGCGATCGAAATGTTCCAGTTAATTTTGATGAAGTTAAAACACAGTGAAAGTGTCAGAGGTCATGATGAATACACAGACAACACCCGAAAACAAGTAGAGTTGGTTAGCATTGCTAAGCATCTGTCCTAACTGACAGAAGATAAAGCAGGGCATGACTCAGGACCTACTTTAAAATAAATGGGACCATCATCCTAAAAATGAACATCACGCTGTGTTGAAGACGTGAAACTAGCGACTGAGACCATAAACTTGTTATAAAAATGTTTACTGAGGTGATAAATCAAGTGAGAAGCAGGCAAATCCTCTCGTAGACTGCTAAAGAAACAGACTTCTTGGTGGAGCCGGTGGAGTCGCCCCCTGCTGCCGGTTAGACAGAATGCAGCTTTAAGGCCCTCGGATAATAAGGATAACTGTTCTAATTATTAGGGATGAGCGAGAACAGCATTATGTACAGCATTATCTTTATCTGTATCTGTTTAACACATGAATTATCTCTATCTGTACACGGACTTGGCGGGGCCTAACCCGGAAGGGGACAGAATTTAACCCGGAAGTGGGTCGGGTTGTCTTGAAATGGGCGGGGCTTTAACCTGTATGTTATTTTAAGCATGCAATTGATATGAGTTGATCAGAAATTGTTATATTTATTGCTGATTAGAAAACTATTTACATGACAGCACCGAGCTTCAGATCAATGGTGTTGTCATGGTAACAAACAAACTATATACAGAACAAGTTTTGCAACAATGAATACAACACATGCAGTTGCAATTATGAAGTAAAATGTAATGAACAAGTGTTTCATACTCAATATAACTTTCTTTTTTTAACTTTTATTTTTTTATGATCAGTGTGATTTTTTTTTTTTTTTTAATTCCACACCAGTGACTATCACAGAACGCAGAAACGATCAGCTGAGAAGTTTTAATCAATCAGAGTACAGATATTGACTCGTATTACTCGTATAATACTTGTACTCTGCAAAAGTGCTTTATCCGTACCGGATACTCGTTTCAGCAGAGTATCCGGCTCATCCCTACTAATTTTATATATATATATATATATATATATATATAGTACAGGCCAAAGGTTTGAACACACCTTCACATTCAATGCCTTTCCTTTATCTTCATGACTATTTACATTGTAGATTACATTGAAGGCATTAGAACTATGAATGAACACATGTGGAATTATTTACTTAACAAAAAAGTAGAAATAACTGAAAACATGTCTTATATTCTAGTTTCTTCCCCCCTCCCTTTGCTCTGATTACTGCTTTGCACACTCTTGGTTTTCTCTTGATGAGCTTCAAGAGGTCGTCACCTGAAATGGTTTCCCAACAGTCTTGAAGGAGTTCCCAGAACTTCTCAAACTTTTGGCCTGTACTGTATATGTATATGTATATGTGTGTGTAGTGTGTGTAGTGATTACTAACAAACAGAGTGTAAATTGTAGTTCCCCCCCACTGGGGATCAATAAACAGTATCAATGATTATTAATGATTATATCTGAACTCACTCCTCCCTGATGTCCACTCGATGACCTGGGTCGGACGTTCCAGCTGATACACATGAAGATCTTTGTACCTGAGGAACCAGACAGGTGTTAAAAGACTTCACACACACGTTCAGGACCAAAATCAGACACACTACAAAAGTGCCCAAAAATTCAGAAACACTGGGACGATGGATTGTTTTTTTGAATGGACGTTTATTTTGAAATTTAGTGAAATTAAATTAAATCTTGTCACAGAAACCAATTTTTTTTTTTACTATTTCTGCCTGTTTTATTTCTTATATCTGAATAAAAGGCTTACAGATGTACACTTAAGACTATGTTTAGACGTCCCCATTCTCCATAACGTCAAATCATATTATTACACTCCATAATGGGTCATTAGTGAAGTTTATGTTCATTTTTTTATGTTAAAAGTGTACCTTCTTTCTATAAACCTCTGGTCTTTTATCTTGACACCAAACCCCATTCAAATGTTTTAATATTTAATATTTCCTATCTCAGGGCTAAGCACACACACCTTAGCTATACATTACGACTTAATTTATTTAAATCAATAGAATCGACTCTTCAATTCGGCATGGATAGAGTCCACCAAAGATAAGTTTCTGAAACATAATTTACATATTGTTGCGTTGGTTTTGGCACACAGCGGATAACTAGCACTTCTTAAACTCGACCTTTTAGCGAAATGGGGGACTGCTAGGTTCAGTAAAAGCAAGCCGAATTTAAAAATGACTAAATTAGATGCAGGAAATGTCTTTCAATAGCATCTGTAAGTAACTACATCTGCGGGCAAGCAAGGAGAAATAAAACTTTAAAGATGTTAAAGTGGAGTTCGGCTTGCAGCTAACATGAAGTTTTAAACAAAGAGGATAGGTTTCTCACGTTTTCAGGGACTCGATAAACCAGTCGTCTAAAATATCATTAAAGTCTGTTTCTTCCATCTCAGCCATCACCAAACGTTTCTGCAGGCATGAGTCTGTTGTCGTTTGACTTCCTGCATGTCTTATTCTTGATTTTATTGGTGGTTCATTTAACTAATGGATCAAGTTCCCCCGCCCCCTGCTGGACAGGAGCTCCGTATTTTAGTAGTTCCGCCATAGACGGTATATATAATATATATTGATATTATATTTAATATTAACGGTGTATGAGTTCAGCCCAGCCTTGCATCTCCAGACCTAACCCCACAGCCCGGTTTAACCCTTGTGTTGTCTTCCCGTTGACCATGAACTTGTCCTTTTAGGTCAAAATTGAAAATGAAGATTTTTGTGTGCTTTTCCGATGTTTTTGTCACTTTTTCCAGCTTTTGGTGCTTTTTAAAAAACCTGAGTTGGTTGGTTTAATAGATTGTACACTTGTTCTTGGAATTCATGGTCAACAAACCTCATTTATAACAAATTATACATAAGTTTTTAGTTAAAAAGGCAGAAATTGTGAATTATTTTGACTACTAGTTAAGATCAGAGGATGTTGAGTGGATCTCAGATGGGTAGATGTCAAAGTTTAGTCCCGATACTGTTTTTAAAAAGAATTCAAATGCTATAAGATTAAATAAAACACCCAAAAAATTCAATAAAAGTAATCATTTAATTTTACCTATGAGAACATTGTATAGAATCATCCTTGTTATTTTTGGGCAATTTGGTTGAAAGAAATCCATATTTCCGGTATAAAACACTTTGATTCAATTTGACCCATTTTAAAAGTTTTTTATATCAGAAATATGGGTTTCTTACAACCATATTACCCAAAATAACATGGATGCATGCACGTTGTATGTATGGAAGACATACAACGTTCTTCGCAGGTACAATTGATGATTACTTTCATTGAATTTGGGGTGTTTTAGTCAATTTCAGAGCATTTGAAAAGAAAAATTGAAATGGTTTCAAAACCTATCGTGACTTAACTTTGACAGATCTGTGATTCGCTCAACATCCTCTGATCTAAACTAGTACTCAAAATAATGTCCGCTTTTTTTCTAAACTCAAAAATGAGGTATTTCATATACATTAGGGTTGAGAAAAGTGACAAAAACAATTCATTTTCAAATTTTTGACCCAGAAGGACAACAAATTCCTGGTGGACGGGACGCCAACACAAGGGTTAATAAAAGAGGAAACTGTTATCTTGCCTGTTTTTCTAGTGTAGTATCTAATGATTTGTAACTTTTCTAACATGTGACCTAAACATATCCTGTATAAAGTATGTCTAAGGTAATGAAAAGGAGAGTGTGTTCATTGGGTTAGCACCCTCCAGGCTTCTGCAGAGCTTGTAAATTGACGCTGAATCTTTGATATAATAAACTTTATAATCAGGAAACAGTGTCGAGGCGGCTTTCTTTCAACACATCATCCAGCATTGTTGTTCAGACACCACACTAGTCAAAATGACATTAGATTAGGGTGACCAGACGTCCCCGGTTTCCGGGGACAGTCCCCAATTTTGGTGATCTGTCCCCGGAAATGTCCCCGGTTTTCACTGTGACTGACAGACCCAAAACTGGAATGAAAGAAAGAAAACTCTGACCAAACGGAGCCGATCGAGCAGCGCTGCTCAGAGCTCAGAGATGTTTTAGAAAGCCGTATTTTACCATGCTAAAATCACTGATTATTTACATGGAGTCTGGTGGAGATATGCTGCTCTATACACGCTAAAATCACTGATTATTTACATGGAGTCTGGTGGAGATATGCTGCTCTATACACGCTAAAATCACTGATTATTTACATGGAGTCTGGTGGAGATATGCTGCTCTATACATGCTAAAATCACTGATTATTTACATGGAGTCTGGTGGAGATATGCTGCTCTATACATGCTAAAATCACTGATTATTTACATGGAGTCTGGTGGAGATATGCTGCTCTATACACGCTAAAATCACTGATTATTTACATGGAGTCTGGTCGAGATATGCTGCTCTATACACGCTAAAATCACTGATTATTTACATGGAGTCTGGTGGAGATATGCTGCTCTATACACGCTAAAATCACTGATTATTTACATGGAGTCTGGTGGAGATATGCTGCTCTTTACACGCTAAAATCACTGATTATTTACATGGAGTCTGGTGGACTTTTATGTTTTAAAAATGATCTTAATCTTTAACAGGAAGGTCAGCCTCCTTAGAAATCCTTTCCATAATGTTATCAGACACTTAGAATATTAATCTGAGTCTGTCAGCAGCAAAACGAGCACTTTATGAACGTAAATACAAGCTGGACAATTCTCCCATTAACTTCCATTGTAGCTTGTTTCTCTGCTGCCGACTGCAGCGATCTCGTTTCATACTGCATCAATGTCAAAGGAAAATCTTTCCTCAATAGTTTATATTGTATCCGATACTCAGCTCTAGGTCTAGTGTCCCCGTTTTAAGTTTTACAAAAATCTAAAACATGACGTGTTTTGGAGGTATTTACGCTTCTGAGCTGAAAATGTCCCCGGATTTAGTCTGAGAAATCTGGTCCCCTTAAGTTTAGACAGACAGACTTACCTGTATCGTAGACAACAGTAGGCCTACAGGCAAACCAGAGTGTAGACATACTCCATTTTGTATGGAGTATGTCTACACTCTATGTCAAGTTTGTATAGCTCTGTTGTGTTGTTGTTGTTAATGTTGTTCTATGTGTCTATAGTGGACGGAAATTGAAGGTGAACATTTGGGTCGCTGACGTCAGGTACAGCGTTCTCGCTCCATACTGGACTAATTTTAATGATTTTTGTTCACATCATTCACTGAGACATCGATGCTTGGGAAAATAGGGTCCAGGTTGACTGGGAAAAATAACAAAATTACCCTTTAATGTTTTTAGGTTTGACTCTGGCAGCTGGTGACGACAGCCGACACTTCATCCTTCCTGCAGATCTCCATCACTCCGGCTGTTATTTACCCTTTCCTCCTCCTCCTCCTCCTCCTCCTCCTCCTCCTCCTCCTCCTCCTCCTCCTCCTCCTCCTCCTCCTCCTCGTCTTCCTCCTCCTGTCGTTCTGTTCTTCCTGCTGTCTGACAGGAGAGAGACTGAGTCACATCTCTGTCCGTCTCTCTTCCTCTCAGAGACTGGATCAACAGCTCTCAGCGTGGACTGTTTTCTCTGATTAATCTCACCTAAACTCATCACCTTTAACAATCAAATTGTCCCGCTTTAATGCACGGCTGCAATCACACAGATTGCAACTTATTTAAAAGGTAGGCCTATATTGTGTAACTTTTTCCACATTAAAATCTAAAAATTGTTGTTGTCAAGGTAACCCTAACCCCATGGCATCATGTGCCCTTCGTGCTGAGTCTGGCACACTTCCCCCCGTTTTATCCTCACTCCACTGGCTGCCTATTCAAGGATTTAGGATCCATTTTAAAATTCTTTTATTTGCTTTTAAAGCCTTGAATGGTCTTGCCCCGCCCTACCTCGCTGAGCTTATAGCTTATAGTTAGGGCTGGCTCAGGAGAGTCCTGAACCATCCCTTAGTTACGCCGCTATAGGCCTAGACTGCTGGGGGGACTTCCCATGATGCACTGAGCACCTCTCTCTTCCTCCTTCTCTCCATCTGGACTGTCGATTTTCAATTGATCAATTAGATTTTTTTATGAATAGAGAGTTAAACTTCTGTGATTCCAGCTTGTTAAATGTGAAGTTTCTTCTCTCCTCTGTGACAACAGTAAACTGAATATCTTTGAGTTGTGGACAAAACAAGACACCCAAGGACGTCATCTTGGGCTTTTTGGGAAAAACTGATCCACATTTTTCACCATTTTCTGACATTTTAGAGACCAAACAAACAACTTTTCCATTCATCGGGGAAAAAATTGCCAGATTAATCAACAATTAAAATAGCGTTTAGTTGCAGCCCTATATGCAGAGTACTTTCTATACTTTTGCACTCATAAGCATCGGTTTTACAGTCTTCTGTGCATTTTAAGCAACACCAGGCAATTGAAATGAACACTGCCTGTTAAAAAACCCATTCAGTCAAAGATAATAAACACATTTAAGGCTGCCACTCGACAAGTTCTCAGAAACTAAGCGCCACCACTCTGTTTTCTTCTCACTGCTGTTCTTTCATACTCGCAGCAGGAGAGCGCTGTTTTTCCTCAGATATGATAATTATCGGACTCTCTCAGACGAGCCGGAGCGGAGAGTCAGTACAATCCCAGCAGGTACTGAGAATTCGTGACAAAAAAGAAGAGCGAACAAACCAAAACGCCTGTGGTGAGAGGCTGAATGTTGTTATATCCGCATTTTGTTCACAGATATATAAATATACCTCACATCGACTGTCTGCAGACTGGAAAGATAAGAAGGGTTTCTACTGCTGTCTACAGTGACTTCACTCGTCTTTACTTAATATATATAATTAATCCCTCCTGAGAAAAGGATTTACTCATCACAGTACATTTGCCTTGCATCATGAACGCATGTTCAGACTGAGCACAAAGAAGATTTTAGAGGCAAAGTGAATAATTTAAGACATCTTTCAAGACAGACTTGATACTGTCATGCATAAGACCTTTTTCTGTTCTGGACTGGGTCTTGATTCGGACTCAAACCTTTTTGGACTCGGTCTTGTCTTGGACTCAAACCTTTTTGGACTCGGTTTTGTCTTGGACTCGACTAGTCCTAGTCTCGGACTTGTCTTGGACTCGACTAGTCCTAGTCTCGGACTTGTCTTGGACTCGACTAGTCCTAGTCTCGGACTTGTCTTGGACTCGACTAGTCCTAGTCTCGGACTTGTCTAGGACTCGACTAAGGCGGTCTTGACTACAGCCCTGCATTTAAGATTTTATGTATTAGGATTAAAACACAGAAAATATAAATTATTTTGGCCTATGAGTTGATGAAAAGTGAAAAGATCCAGTACATTTTTTAAAGGATCAGTGGTCAACAATCCTCATTTTTAATCATCACTAACTGCATAATTACACAGCTGCTGTCAGTGCATGTGGCTTTGTGTGTGTGTGTGTGTGTGTGCGTGCAGCTAAACAGAAAGCAGATCTCACTTAACTGTGACTTGACATCAGAGATCTGAATGAAATATCACATCAGACGGTCAACACTGCAAACAGTGTCACGGAGTATTATCACAGCAAAAAAACTCAAAAACATTTAAAGGGTAACTTCTGTTTTTTTTTTCAACCTGGACCCTATTTTCTGATGTTTTCTGTTTCTAAGTGACTGATGGGAACAACAATCTTTGACGTTGGTCCAGTATGAAACGAGATCGCTGCAGTCGGCAGTGGTGAAACAAGCTACAATGGAAGTTAATAGGGGCAGTTGTCCAACTTGTATTCACCTTCACAAAAGTGCTTGTTATGCTGCTGACAGACTCAGATTAATATTCTAAGTGTCTGATAACATTATGGAAAGGATTCCTTCAGAGATAGACCTTTAAAACCTTTCTGTTTAACTACAAATAGCCTGAAGTCGCTAGCGCTAAACCCACCAGACTGCATTTAAAAAAGCAATACTTTTAGCATCTACAGAACCAACATATTTACACATAGAAATCTGTGTTTATTTCAACCAAAACTAGAGCTGTGATGGTTGGGAAAAGTGGAAAGACGGCCCAAAACGGCTTTTCATAGTTGTATTTTGTTTCTGTCAACTTTTACTCAATACTATTTCAAAAACACTTAAAATAAAATTGAATAAGACGCCCCAAAATTAATGAAAGTAGAGATTTGTACTTGGCAAAGAGCGTTGGGTGGAATCAATCATGTTATTTTGGGGAATTAAAAAGAACATTGATATAGGACAACATGAGGACAACATGGGGACAACATGAGGACAACATGAGGACAACATGAGGACAACATGAAGACAACATGAAGACAACATGAGGACAACATGAGGACAACATGAGGACAACATGAGGACAACATGAAGACAACATGACGACAACATGAGGACAACATGAGGACAACATGGGGGCAACATGAAGACAACATGAAGACAACATGAGGACAACATGAAGACAACATGAAGACAACATGAGGACAACATGAGGACAACATAGGGACAACATGAGGACAACATGAGGGCGACATGAGGACAACATGAGGACAACATGAGGGCAACATGAAGACAACATGAAGACAACATGAGGACAACATGAGGACAACATGAAGACAACATGAGGACAACATGGGGGCAACATGAAGACAACATGAGGACAACATGAGGGCGACATGAAGACAACATGAGGACAACATGAAGACAACATGAGGACAACATGAGGACAACATGAAGACAACATGAGGACAACATGAGGACAACATGGGGGCAACATGAAGACAACATGAGGACAACATGAAGACAACATGAGGGCAACATGAGGACAACATGAGGACAACATGAGGGCAACATGAAGACAACATGAGGGCAACATGAGGGCAACATGAGGACAACATGAAGACAACATGGGGACAACATGAGGACAACATGAGGAAAACATGAGGACAACATGAAGACAACATGAGGGCAACATGAGGACAACATGAAGACAACATGAAGACAACATGAGGACAACATGAGGACAACATGGGGGCAACATGAAGACAACATGAGGACAACATGAGGACAACATGAGGGCAACATGAGGGCAACATGAGGACAACATGAAGACAACATGAAGACAACATGAGGACAACATGAGGACAACATGAGGACAACATGAGGGCAACATGAGGGCAACATAGGGACAACATGAGGACAACATGAGGGCGACATGAGGACAACATGAGGACAACATGAGGGCAACATGAAGACAACATGAAGACAACATGAGGACAACATGAGGACAACATGAAGACAACATGAGGACAACATGGGGGCAACATGAAGACAACATGAGGACAACATGAGGGCGACATGAAGACAACATGAGGACAACATGAAGACAACATGAGGACAACATGAGGACAACATGAAGACAACATGAGGACAACATGAGGACAACATGGGGGCAACATGAAGACAACATGAGGACAACATGAAGACAACATGAGGGCAACATGAGGACAACATGAGGACAACATGAGGGCAACATGAAGACAACATGAGGGCAACATGAGGGCAACATGAGGACAACATGAAGACAACATGGGGACAACATGAGGACAACATGAGGAAAACATGAGGACAACATGAAGACAACATGAGGGCAACATGAGGACAACATGAAGACAACATGAAGACAACATGAGGACAACATGAGGACAACATGGGGGCAACATGAAGACAACATGAGGACAACATGAGGACAACATGAGGGCAACATGAGGGCAACATGAGGACAACATGAAGACAACATGAAGACAACATGAGGACAACATGAGGACAACATGAGGACAACATGAGGACAACATGAGGGCAACATGAGGGTTAAAGGCCTACGGCGTAATCTACTTTAGAGTTCACATGTTTGATTTCAGACGTTGCTATGGTGCAAATCATGAATCGTTACCAGGGCTGTAGTCAAGACCACCTTAGGCGAGTCCAAGACCAGGACTAGTCGAGTCCAAGTCAAGTTCAAGACCAGGACTAGTCAAGTCCAAGTCAAGACCGAGTCCAAAGAGGTTCGAGTCCAAGTCCAGGACAGAAAAAAAGGTCTTATGCGTGACAGTATCAAGACAATCATTTTGGGTTTCCCTTTCCCTCCAATATTATTGTCAACATAATAAAGACACCTGGACTCGGTCCAGACCAAAAGCCATATTGGGCAAGACCAGTGGCCGAGACAAGTCCAAGTCCGGACTCGAGTACTACAGCCCTGACCGTTACATCTCTAATGTCTAACCATTTAAGACATCAGTGCCTCGATAATGGTAGGGTCTTGTGAGGCTAAGTGTGTTAACTGTAGGAGATAATGAAGATGTTAAAAGCACATACCACTGTAATGAAGCTGTCTCACACATATTGGGCAGAAAACGCCAATTTCAGCGCAGATGTTTCTGTCTGAAGGTGGATTTTGTCTCTGAAATGGCTGCTAAAGTCGAGAAGATGGATGGAGCAAAAGACAGACATCAGCTAAATAAAGAAGTTTCTCTGTCCGTAACATTTCTGTCATCCAGAGTGAGTTTGTATGTTTTGAAGTAGCCGTGAACATCAGTCCAAGTGTTTGCCACAGACCCATCGGAGCTGCGGTTGGTCTCTGAGGTCCGTCGGCTCTGAGGTGGAGAACCAGCTGCACTGACACGCGTACGCCCGCCAGCCTCTCCTCTTCTTCAGCTTGGCTCTGAGCTTCTGATGGTCCGGCATGTTGTTCCTACGCATGCACGCACACACACACACACACAGAAACACACACACACACACACACACACAGACACACACACACACACACACACAGAAACACACACACACACACACACACACAGAAACACACACACACACACACAGAAACACACACACACACACACAAACACACACACGCACACACACACACACAGAAACACACACACACACACACAAACACACACACGCACACACACACACAGAAACACACACACACACACAGAAACACACACACACACACACACACACACAGAAACACACACACAGAAACACACACACACACACATACACACACACAGAAACACACACACACACACACACACACACACACACACAGACACACACACACACACACACACACACACACACAGAAACACACACACGCACACACACACACAGAAACACACACACAGAAACACACACGCACACACACACACACACACAGACACACACACACACACACACACACACACACACACACACACACACACACAGAAACACACACACACAGAAACACACAGACACACACACAGAAACACACACACACAGAAACATACACACACAGAAACACACACACACACACACACACACAGAAACACACACACAAGTTAAATAAAGTTTCATAATTACTGAGGATATGACTTTAGTATGCCGGTGATGTTAGCATTGTCTAATGCCTACTAGGGCTGCAGGATAGGAAAATTAGGAAAATGTGCGATAACGTTGTTGTAACAATATAACTTGCCATAAATAAATAAACAGATATTAAAGTGTTTTTGGTTCTGCTGCTTTTAGCAATTCTGCTAAAAAACAACAAATTGCTTGTTGAATTGAAAGCAAATGAAACAAAATCTTTTATTGAACATGTTGAACATTAAATATACATGTAAAGAAAGACTTTGACAGTGAATAACTTTACATCTGAAGCGTTTAAAGACTCTATTTGTCCGTTGTTTATTTCTTAAGAAACACGACAATGTATAAAAGGCTCCATTACCTTGTTCCTCATGTTATGGTTTTTATAAAAATAGGCTAACGATGGTGTCATAATCACGTGACTTACTGTCGCATAGTCGACAAATGACCGTAATGTCAGGAGAAGCTCGCAGACAGTTTCAACTTCCATCAGCTGTTTAGGTTTAATTACTAATGTTAACTAGCATGTTAGTTAGCAGTAATTATCCTGTGCCTATGTTAATGTTAACTAGCATGTTAGTTAGCAGTAATTAGCCTGTGCCTATGTTAATGTTAACTAGCATGTTAGTTAGCAGTAATTAGCCTGTACCTATGTTAATGTTAACTAGCATGTTAGTTAGCAGTAATTAGCCTGTACCTATGTTAATGTTAACTAGCATGTTAGTTAGCAGTAATTAGCATGTGCCTATGTTAATGTTAACTAGCATGTTAGTTAGCAGTAATTAGCCTGTGCCTATGTTAATGTTAACTAGCATGTTAGTTAGCAGTAATTAGCCTGTGCCTATGTTAATGTTAACTATCATGTTAGTTAGCAGTAATTAGCCTGTGCCTATGTTAATGTTAACTAGCATGTTAGTTATCAGTAATTAGCCTGTGCCTATGTTAATGTTAACTAGCATGTTAGTTAGCAGTAATTAGCCTGTGCCTATGTTAATGTTAACTATCATGTTAGTTAGCAGTAATTAGCCTGTGCCTATGTTAATGTTAACTAGCATGTTAGTTAGCAGTAATTAGCCTGTGCCTATGTTAATGTTAACTATCATGTTAGTTAGCAGTAATTAGCCTGTGCCTATGTTAATGTTAACTAGCATGTTAGTTAGCAGTAATTAGCCTGTGCTTATGTTAATGTTAACTAGCATGTTAGTTAGCAGTAATTAGCCTGTGCCTATGTTAATGTTAACTATCATGTTAGTTAGCAGTAATTAGCCTGTGCCTATGTTAATGTTAACTATCATGTTAGTTAGCAGTAATTAGCCTGTGCCTATGTTAATGTTAACTAGCATGTTAGTTAGCAGTAATTAGCCTGTACCTATGTCATCTCCTAACATATACCTACATCTCCGTCTCTGCTGATTGGGAATGATTGAGATTTCTCTTGCACAGCTACCAGAAGACTTACAGCTTTCAGACAGGTTGCTCATGTCAAATCTACGTCTTCGAGCTCTACATCTACACATTAACACTCAGCCCGCACCGGAAAAGTGTTCCTAACAGACTTCGACAGTCTCCGTTGAAAACGGCGTCACATTGTCCATTTCTTATACTGTCTATGTTACCCCCCCCCCCTTCCTGTCAGGGCACAGTGTGTTTACACATATTTACAAATAATACATTTTAAAGCTGTAATAGTAGGCTAATTAATTCAGCAGTAGCGTGAAACCGTGATATTTCTGCTGAAGGTTATCATACCGGCCCTGCTTAGTTTGGGGTCCCATGCTGCAGCTGCTGCCCCCACAACCTGAGGATGGATGGATAACAAATTATGGATAAACTGCTACATCTATTAATGTGAGGGGAAAAAAGTATAATAATAAAATCTAATCAGTTAATAGGGTTCAAGCTAAATATAGTTACAGTCCGTCCAGCAACTTCAGTTAAATGTGTTTAAATGGATTCATTTAATTAAAACATTTTACAACATTTATGTCGACAACAAAGCTGCAACACTTCTTAATTCTGATTATTTTCTTTTTGCAGCTTGTTGGTTGAAGTTCTGCTGCTCCTGCAGGATGATAACACCGATGTGAGGACACGAAGGACAAACTCATCATCCTGAGTGTTTCAGAGTGTTTCAGAGTGCACTGAACTTAACAAAAACACTGAAATGTCAGAGGCATACAGTATATATATATATATATATATATATATAGCACAGCACAGATGTACTAATCATGGCAGCACAAGAACAGGCACTCAGTACAGGATCAATAGAGGCCGGGGTCTACCACACCAGGCAGGACCCCAAGTGCAGACTGTGCAAGGATGCCCCTGAGACAGTACAGCACATAACAGCAGGGTGTAAGATGCAGGCAGGAAGAGCGTACATGGAACGCCATAACCAGATAGCTGGCATAGTGTACAGGAACATCTGCCACGAGTATGGGCTGGAAGTCCCAAGGTCAAAATGGAAGACACCTCCTAAGGTAGTCCAGAATGACCCAGCTAAGATCCTGTGGGACTTCAAGATCCAGACCGACAAACTGGTGATGGCTAACCAACCAGACATGGTGTTGATGGACAGACAGCAGAAGAAGGCAGTAGTGATAGATGTGGCAATCCCAAGCGACAGCAACATCAAGAAGAAGGAACACGAGAAGCTCGAGAAATACCAAGGGCTGAAAGAGGAGTTAGAGAAGATGTGGAAAGTAAGAGCAACAGTGGTGCCAGTGGTAATCGGAGCACTGGGGGGGGGGCTGGGACCCCCAAACTGGGAGAGTGGCTCCAGCGGGGGGGGCTGGGACCCCCAAACTGGGAGAGGGGCTCCAGCGGGGGGGCTGGGACCCCCAAACTGGGAGAGGGGCTCCAGCGGGGGGGCTGGGACCCCCAAACTGGGAGAGGGGCTCCAGCGGGGGGGGCTGGGACCCCCAAACTGGGAGAGGGGCTCCAGCGGGGGGGCTGGGACCCCCAAACTGGGAGAGGGGCTCCAGCGGGGGGGCTGGGACCCCCAAACTGGGAGAGTGGCTCCAGCAGATTCCAGGTAAACCATCAGAGGTCTCTGTCCAGAAGAGTGCAGTCCTAGGAACAGCTAAGATACTGAACCCTCAAACTCCCAGGCCTCTGGTAGAGGACTCGAGCTTGAGGATGACACATACCACCCCACAAGGGGGGAGAGGGGGATTTTTTTTTTTTTTTTTTTATATATAGTATATACGTATATATATATATATATATATATATATATATATATATATATATATATACTGGTGCATGGTCATGCACCGAACCAAAACCATCCAGCAACAACTGGAGCAAACAAATAAAACCATCTTTCTATAGAGGACAGGCAGTACCTGAGCTCGTTCGTTTATCTCTGTGGGAAAGCTGAATGGAGTCAACAATTAAAATTAGATGACTAATCTACTCACAGCAGCTCTGGAACTTATTTACTTTATACAGCACATGCACCGCATGTGTTTAATTTCAACACATTTAAATGAAAAATGTGGATGAAAACGGAAACTGGGACTTAAAGGCCACGTCCACGCGTACCAAAACAATCTTTTTTCCCCGTCTTCCCTGGCATCGCGCGTCCCATCGGATCCATTTGTAAATGACTCAACATGCTACTCATAGTCCAGGTCTATAGGTGGCGCTGTTTCTGCCACAGAAATTGACCAACAAACGGAAAAGAGGAGGCGGAGCATGCGCATAAAGCTTGCGCGTTGTATATGTCGGGACACAATCCGTCCTGTCTGCACGATCCGTCCTGCGCATGTAAATAAAGAACGTCTGTTCACCTCCACCGGAAAGCTAACGTTAGCTTAGCTAACAGCTAATTCGGCTAACCGCTAGCTGAGACAGCATGTAAAATACCCTCAAAACTTAAAATAACTGTTTAAATATATAACAGCTGTTACGTCAGTTCTACTTTACTTGTGCTCATTTAAAATACAATCACTCAATACTTGTCTTTATTATTACTGTAAAGTCTTAATTTCCCACTGTTTAGTTTGAGGAACGTTATTTTAGGCTGAATTACGCTGTCAGCTAGCGGTTAGCCGAATTAGCTGATAGCTAAACTAGCGTCGTTAGCTTTGCGGTGGAGGCTAACAGCAGACCGCTACTGTGGACCAGATCGTGCAGCGCCGTAAATCCTCGTCCATCATGATTATCATCTGCGCGTGCGCGAACATATTGCACATGTGCAGGACGGATCGTGCAGGCGGGACAGATCGTGTACTGACAGGCTCCGTATCTTCTCCAGCAGGAACACGAGCATGTGGTCCGCTGCGGGGTCAGAGGTCGAGGGGTATGGCGATGACATCAATGATAACCAAGTACGGCGCTTCGCCGTCCAAACGAAGACGCAACGGCGCCGTTTTTAAAAAGGATGCAAAACATGTGCGTTTCCGTGTGGACGGCCCCTAAATTAAATCAGACAAATAAATAGTAAGACCGAATATGATAGGGAGACAAAATAGGAACTTGGAAAAACAAAAAGTCTTTTAAAGTGCATGTAGACCGTCCCCATTTAAAGCTGAATTAATTGATATTTTTGATCACTTGGGGCAGAGAAACAGCCTAAAAACCAAACACCACGCCATAAAATATATTGTTAATTGGCACATTATCACTTTTTTTAGAAATAGTTTTAAATTGCTTCACTATTCATCATTTAATCTTCATTCATGCCTATTTTAACAGAGACTTAATAAAAATACCACACCCTCCTCAAGTTTTATGGAGTTAAGTTCTTTATTTTTCTAACTGAAAACCAAAATAAAACTCCACTAAACATCCGAGTTTTCCGTTGCTGTCGCATGAAATGTTCAAACAAACGTCTCGTCCCACCTACACACACCTCCATCACCTGTTTCTTTGGTTTCCCTTTCAACAACACTGATCCAGCTATTATCCACCTCCTTACATCCCTTTGTTAAGTCTCAGCTCCACACGCTGCACATGAACTGATGCATCCCCCCCCCCCCCACATCTGGAATAAATAAATAAATAAATAAATAAATAAATATAGCTGAACGGACAAAGACAAGAGCGGCACCTAGTTAAATAAATCTGAAAGGAGGATGCTACACTCTCGCCCACGCTGTTTTGTTGACAGGTGGTGTTTGCAAAGTGCAGAGAAGAAACACAACAGGGACGACTGAAAAGACAGAAAAATACATAAATGCAAAATATTAAGAACTCAATATGTAAATTATGCAAATAATATCCCCGTTAGCAACAATCTGTTACAGTCGATGGTCCTTTAGGATCTTATAGATGAGTTCTTTCTCTGCAGAGAAAAACCTTAATTGCTCCGATGATTCCCTTTGGTTTAGATTCTGGGTTTTCGGTGTTAAAGTCTAAAATAAATTAAAACAGAATACCTCTGCTTGCTTTTATTCTAGTCACACTGGTCTGCAGAAGCAGAATAGTTCCCACTGAGATGAAAAAGGAAATTGGTTTTATTTGGTATGTGGGAGAAAAACAACAACTTATTTTCCTATTTGATGTTTTTGTGAGTTTGAAATGTCTTATTGAGGTACTCACAAAAGTTCTTTTATCTTAAAGTAACATTGGAAATATTTGTGTAAAAAAGATCCATATTTCTATCTTATTCTGACACTTCCGATCCACCTTGTCTTGTTTTTCACAGCTCAATACTGCTACCTTGTGAACAGATTTAAAATGTCACCCACAACCAATTACCATTATTTCTAATTTTGATTTCACATTCAAAACAATTATTTGATGCATATATGCATATATACAATTATTTGATGCATATATGCATATATATACAATTATTTGATGCATATACTGTATGAAAGGGAGTTTCAAGTACGTTACATATGGCTCCCTTCACACTTTCTGTATTTTCTGTGTGTGATACAACAACAAACCCTGGAACCATGGACAGATTCACCGTGAATGGGCGTGAAGTTCCAGATGTTACCTGAGAAAGACACTGTTTTATGAGTTGAGGTGTACACACAATCAGGGACAGAAGTGACACAAAGTGATGCTTGTTGTTTTAGACTTTCCTCTAAACAATGCTTTTTTTCCCTCCTAAATTAAAGATTAATTTTACTTCATTAGTCTCACATTACCAGCTCTATCTCCACAGCGCTGTGGCGTATGGTCTGCGTTAAGCTCCAGACGCAGAGACAGTGGCTCTGCAAAATAGTGCACCCCGCAAAAGAAAACGCCAAATACAATATTAATCAAATTTAACTGTTCACACAATACAGTAACGTAAGCCATTTAAATCTGCTGATCCATGGTTACACCTCATTATCTCTTACCAGTGGATCTCTGTGTGTACTTCCTCCACAACAGTCCCCCCAATCGCTCCTAAAATGTCCCAGTTAGAGAGGAGACGCCCTGAACATAGTCTTTGTAAATCTTTACAATCATTCCCAGAAAGACCCAAGCAGACCTGCCTTGTTGGACCATCCAAATGTTCTTCAAAACTTGACATTTTCGGTTTGTCGCTTGCTAGCTCGAAGTTTGTTGTTGTTTTTTTTTGAGGGATTTTGAGAACAGCAACACACACAGAGCAGAAGATGAGGGGCAAAGCCTGACATCCGGCGCGTGATGTCAGGCTTTGCCCTGGAAATGTACTTCCATCGACTACTTCTTCAAGGCACAAAACAAGAAAAAAAAGTGTTTGGTTGAACTGGTCACAGCTGGTGAACATGTGCAACCAGTGACAAAGAGCAGTAAGCATTGCTTAGTTTTAAGGGGTCACAAGTTTCAAAGGTTGGGAACTTCTGGCTTTCTCTGCATGTGCAATAAAAAAACTAAAAACAGAAAATGTTCAAATGTAAAATGTATTGACCTGACAAAGATCCATGTTGGTAGAAATGAGTCCCCTCTTAACATGTTCTATATTTCAATTCCTTGTTGTAAAGTGCGAGCGTCTGCAGACTCACCTGAGGAACAGGTAATCACAGGACATGTCCCACTCACAGTCATCAAACATCAGCACCCGGAAGTCACAGGAAGTACACCTCAACTGGTGGCATGATCTGTCGACACAGTTCTCTTGTCAGTAATTATCGTATACAGAAGTGTGTTTTTACAGTTAATATTAAGGGTGGTACGGTTCACAAAACCCACGGTTCAGTTCCTACCACGGTTTTAGGGTCATGGTTTTCGGTTCTGTACGGTTCTCGTTGTTATTTTTTCATTTAATCTTTAAAACTCCAGAAATATAGGCCTACTTCAGCATATGATATATACAGTAGCTTAATTATCCACAATGTAGGATACAGTATTAAAAAAGTTCATATCATGAAATCATGCACAAACTGAATTTGACAGGACTTTCTGCACATTTTGGGACCATCTCTGAGGAAAGCCAGGTGAGATATGGACACAGCAACAGGGAAGACACTGATGATTTCAACAAGCACAGGGAAACACACTGAGGTCACATACGGGCACCAGGCCGCGTAGCGTATGCGCGCACACGCTCCCTTACTTAGTAAATGACAAATCATGCTAACCGAGCATCGTTAGCCTTTACAACAGAGGCGCTTCAATACAGGCCGATGTTGGAAGTCCCTCTAGTGTTTATATCTGTTCCGGTGTCGGACATTTTTTAACGATACCCAGCCCTACGTATCTTTACAAAACAAAAACAGGCGAAACATGTCAGCCGCTTGCGTTATAAAATCAGTCTTTCACACCTCTTGGATGTGGCTGTTCCTACACCGTTTGTGACAGAGCTCCCGCCAACAAACACAGGACAGCACCTGGAAGCAAAACAAACAGATTGTCTCAAAGCACAAATAAAATCAGCTTCCAAATGAAGAGACTCTAACAAGCCAACAAAACTGGAACTGAAGACTTATAGCATTCTTATTGTAGAACATGGGAAACATTAGAAATGTAAAACCTAGTCCATAATTCCATACATGTACACACGTACAGTATTTAAGAGACAAAAATGTGTCCAAAACAACAGTTACTGCCAGTTATTTTGGTGGTTAATTCCCTAAAAAGACCAGACATGTCGGCTGAACATATCAACAAGTGCTAATTCAAAGGCAACTGGATTTAAATTGAATGAAGACAGACACAAAGCTACAACCAAACTTTCCCTCTGCATATACCGGGTACTTATTACTCCCAGCTGTATGTTTTTGTACTCAGAATGAACTCATTGACTTACTTTCTCCCTCCAGACTGAGACGACAGCTTCTTCTCGGCACGTGTTCCTTTAGGAAATGCTTCAGTCTGAGATAAAAGAACAGATTACAGACAAGGTACAATATATATCTTAGAAAGTAGAAAATGTAATAGAAAATGTTTCTATTAATTTAACTCTGAATAGATGCATTACCACCATACCCAATGCAACACTCGCGTAGATCTAGTCGCTTTGCAACCCCAGGTGTCTGTCTCTCGGCTCTAATTTGTTTTTCATAAGACAGCCAAGACTTGGAGATGAGACAGCTGCTTGAGCATAATATTTTGGAAGGGAAATAATTTGCTCCTGAGCTGTACATATTTGAGATTCTGGCACTTTAGCGGAGTGTTTCCATTATAGCAACAATGAGTGTAAACACCACTTCACGGGACCCTCGGATGAAAACACTGCATTGTTAGAGTTCAAACAGTTCTGTATATTTAGAGTAGAAATGCCAAATACAACCTTAAAATACTTATGACAGTCCAGGGTTTCTTTTATATCTAATTTATTATAAGTGTATTAATATGTATGATGTTAGAAGAGGTGAGTCCAATGAGTACTTAAATTAGTTTAGTGCTAACACTGTGAGAAGTGTTTCCCTTGTTTCTTGAATACTTTAACTTTACTAAAAATGCTTTTTTGCGTTATATTATGGCTTTTATTTTAGGTAACTATTCCCTTACCAGCACTCACTGAAGATATACAGTATGTTGTCACAGGTACAGTTAAATACACACAGGTGTGTAAACACCCTAATCTTTATCTGAAAAAGAAAAATTGGGAACGTAATAGCAGCATTCAGGGATTTTTTTGTTATC
>CM057242.1:2640773-2832372 GCA_029931835.1 Etheostoma nigrum
GGTTACCTCACACAGGTGGGAGAGGAAGGATGCTCACTGATGTGCAGGAAACTGCCCTTGTTGATATGGTCATCAGAAACAATGGCATAAAACTCACTGAGATTCGAGACAGGGTCTTGGCAGACAACATTACTTTAGCAAATATTCGCAGTGTAAGCATAACAACTATTTCTAGAGTCCTGAAAAAACATCAGGTAAGGATGAAACAGTTGTACACTGTGCCTTTTGAGAGGAACTCTGAACATGTCAAGCAACTCAGGAACCAATATGTCCAGGTAAGATCACAATAAAATACACAACTGTTTTTGAACAAAACCCACACAAAGAATTGTTTTAGGTAATGTTTACTACTGTAACAGCTTATGTTGCCTTGTGGATTTATTTTAGAGAGTCATGGAGATTGAAGGCAGGCAAACACCCCACATTTCAACCTGGCCAAAACACGGCGACGAGGAAGGAATGTGATTGGGCAGAGAGCCACAGTGGATGTCCCGGGCCAGAGGGGTGCCAACATCACAATGTGCGCAGCAATATCCACTGATGGACTGCTGTTACACAAACCACTAATTGGGCCATACAACACTGAACGTCTTCTTGCGTTCCTGCATGATCTCTATGGAAGGGTTGTGCTAGGTGAGGAAAGGGATGCAGAGAGGAGAAATCCGCCAACATTTATAATTGTATGGGACAATGTGGCATTTCACCACTCCCGTGCAGTCACCGAGTGGTTTGCAGCCCATCCCAGAATGGTGTCACTTTTCCTCCCACCTTACTCTCCATTCCTCAACCCCATAGAGGAATTCTTTTCCTCATGGAGGTGGAAGGTTTATGACCACCATCCACATGATCAAATGTCCCTCCTGGACGCAATGAATGCTGGATGCCAGGACATATCAGCAGAAGATTGCCAGGGATGGATCAGGCATGCCAGAAGATTCTTTCCTAGGTGTATTGCCCTAGATGACATAAGATGTGATGTGGATGAGAACCTGTGGCCAAATGGAGAAGACCGAGTAGATTAGCATTACTATTGTATCTGTATCAGTGGATGTTGTGTATACGAATTCTTGTATTTTGGAATTACTCGGTGCAAAAAAATAAAAATAAAAGACATAAAATATATTGAAGCATTCTGCATCATGTCTGATTCATTCCAGTAAACTCTGTTGCAGTGAATTATAAACAAAGATTGTATAATGCTACATGTTGTTAGTGTTCTTTAGGTCATTGTTTTGTGGGTGACAAAGTGTGTTTGTTGGCCGTCAACCTTTGCTAGTGTTATGGAAGAATGTGTTGATTTGAGAAATGAATGAAGTGTTTTGGTAGATTTAGTGCATTTTGAATGTGAAATTAACTGCTGTGCTGAGCTGAAATCTGGTTAGGAGAACTGTGTGAAGAGTTTTGAAAAAGTGACCTAAGTATTGAGAAATGTGTCCTAGCGACTGTAAAAAACTGTAATACCATATATGTTCACTAACTAGTCTAAAACAAGACACCTGTTTAGGCTTTCAGCTGAAATTACAATCAGCAGAGTTTAATAGGCATCAGACAGAGATCTTTCAAGTGTGTGTGTGACTGTGTGTGTGTGTGTGTATGTGTGTGTTTGTGTGTGACTGTGTGTGTGTGTGTGTGTGTGTGTGTGTGACTGTGTGTGTTTGTGTGTGACTGCTACAGTTTAATAGGCATCAGGCTGAGATCTTTCTGTTTTTAAGGTGAGGTCAACAGGTGTGACAGCAGTGTGTCAGCAACTGAACAAAGGGCTGTAAAGCCACAGGTGTGCATGTGTGTAGAAACTCTGTTCAAGTGTGTGTGTGAGACTGTGTGTGTATGTGTGTGTGTGTGTGTGTGACTGTGTGTGTGTGTGTTTGTGACTGTGTGTGTGTGTGTGACTGTGTGTGTATGACTGTGTGTGTTTGTGTGGGTGTGTGACTGTGTGTGTGTGACTGCGCGTGTTTGTGTGTGTGTGTGACTGTGTGTGTTTGTGTGTGACTGCGCTTGTTTGTGTGTGTGTGTGACTGTGTGTGTTTGTGTGTGACTGCGCTTGTTTGTGTGTGTGTGTGTGTTTGTGTGTGTGTGTGTGTTTGTGTGTGTCTGTGTGTGTGACTGTGTGTGTGTGTGTGATTGTGTGTGTTTGTGTGTGTGTGTGTGTGACTATGCGTGTTTGTGTGTGTGACTGTGTGTGCGTGTGTGTGTGTGACTGTGTGTGTGTGTGTGACTGCACGTGTTTGTGTGTGTGACTGTGTGTGCGCGTGTTTGTGTGTGACTGTGTGTGTGTGTGTGTGTGTGATTGCGCGTTTGTGTGTGTGTGACTGCACGTGTTTGTGTGTGTGTGTGTGTGTGTGACTGTGTGTGTGGGTGTGTGTGTGACTGCACGTGTTTGTGTGTGTGTGTGTGTTTGTGTGTGACTGTGTGTGTGTGTGTGTGTGTGTGTTTAACCACAGACTAGAGGGGGTTTTACAGGGTCATAACTACTGAGCTTCAGTACCAACGAACACACCTAATCACCTTTTCTCTGTTTTACAGGAAGTGTCTCGCTGCCTTTAAATGATGATTAGGCGTTAGCAAAGTGTCACAATGGGGGTGGAAGAAAAAGTACACGCCTGAGCAAAGGAAACAGAGCGTGGTGTTGTGTGTGTGTGTGTGTGTGTGTGTGTGTGCGTGTGTGTGCGTGTCAAGATATCAACTTCCCCAAAGAGTGAAACTGCCATTAATACTGTGGGTGATGGGGGTTTCCCATCAAGTGTGTGTATCCTGTGCATGTGTCGTGTTTTAAATAAAAACTTTACAAGTGGCATTGAGATAAGAAACACAACTGAAAGAAGGAAAAAAAAACACACATTTCAATGAATTTCCAACGTTCTTTTTAAGGAACAAAAAGCATCAATACAAAATAATGATAGTTACATTTTAAAGTGCAGTTTTAACTAAACAACTTACATCAGTATCTGACCATGTAGACACAAACACACTGGCATAAAACACTGAAAAACAAAACATGTCGTCACAAATTCCAGCGCCATTATGTTAAAGGAGAAGTGATCCATTAAAAAAAATAAAAGCCCAGACATGCTGTCTGTTGGGTTTTCCCCAGTGTGTCAAAATAAAGGTCAGATTAAATAAATAGCATACATAAGAGGCGTATAAAGATCTCATCGTTTTCAGTTCTTCATTTAAAAGGCTAGCTTCTCTCCCTGCGACCAAACAGCTGTAGTTTCCATGATTTAAAAAAAAAAAAAAAAGCTATAGAAAGTTACAGAACAAAGGCATATTTATAATATTTATAATAAAAATGTCCTGGTTTTAAAATAGAAATGAACAGACTGGGGAATAACTTAGTAAAAGAAATAAGATTCTGTAACGGCTCCTATTATCCAGAGGGGTGTTTTAGCTTCTTCATCTGTCGTTCTCTTCTGTCACTCCCACCCGGCTGTAACCCCCCCCCCCCTCAGTTGTTTTCCATTCATCGTCCTAAACAGGATAAACAGCCGCGCTTTTATTTTAAAAGTCTCGGATCTTGACGAGAATACTAAGTAAAGCGAGCGTCCGTCCTGAAGCGTCACAGACAGAGGGGCCCAAAGAGCTTCGGACATTTAAAAGAAAGAAATGAAACATTCTGTCTCTGAACACATGGAAAGTAGAAAAGAAAGGAGAATTTATGAACAACAGAACAAAGACAAACTATTCCAAAAACATCCGTCCTCATCAAAACGACGTGCAATGCCAACCCATCTCACGGAGGACATTACAATGCCTACATTAGAACTGTATTTGATATTATATCATATTTTAGCTGGTGCATATTAATTAGTGCATCCCTCAAAATGTTGAAGAAGCACCCCTAAACCAGAAGATTATCAGCTCGTACACACACTCTGGAAAGTGCTGCGAGCAACTTGGGTTCAGTGTTGCGTTCAGGGACACTTAGATTAGCATTAGCATTTTCTACAATAAAAGCAAAACAAACAAATAAACACACAACGAGCAGAGGGTCGGCTGAATGGAAAGTGGGCAGGAGGAGCCGGGGATTCAAACCCCCAACCTGCCGTATAAGTGCAGCTTTGGCTCAGGTGGTAGAGCGCTCGCCTAGTTGGAAGGTTGGAGGTTCGATCCCCTAGCCCTACGTCAAAGTGTCCTTGGGTGGGACACTGAACTCCCGAGTTGCCCCCCGATGCTGTGCATCGGTGTGTAAATGTGTGTGAGTGTGTATCTGATGCCTTGTGGATGGTGAATGGTTCCTGTACTGTGTAAAAGCACTTTGAGGAGTTCTTAGGACTAGAAACCCGCTTTATAAACGCTGTCCTTCTACATAAACCCGGTCCACGTCCTGAGCCCCAGCAGCTGGTCTCTCCGGGGAGGAAGATCCCGCTCTGTGTCCACATTTTAGCTTCTGGAGAGTTTTCTACGAGTCGGTCCTCGTCCTCAGCTGGAGGATTTTAAAGGCAGTTGGGGAATTATTTAGTTAGTCAGTGATTGCGATTCAAAGTTGTCCAATAATGCAGATTTGGTTTTTTAGATGCTTATTGGAGGGATTGTCCTTCAGCGCTCCACTCCCATGCTGCAGGTGAATTTGTAGGTTAATAGGTGCTCATGCTGGTCCTAACTGGATTTTTACATTTTTCATGAAGATTTTTTAAAATAAATGTCACTAATTCTTCACGTTTCATTACAAAGGCCCTAACTGAGGACAAGTTCTAGATGTGGTAACGTAAAGATGTTGATTCTTACGCTAAAAAGAAGCTATTTTTGTGTGTGGGGGGAGGGGGTGGTGGTCTTCCCGGTCCTCGTTCTTCTGCAGTTTTCCAGAACAATCGTCGTCTTCAAACGCAGACATGCTTCATCGTGGGTGCTTTGGACACTTTAGGACCCAGGGTGTAGATCAGCTGTAAGTCCTTCTTGTCGAGCGGTTTGAGCGGAGCGTTCAACACGACTTCTTTTATTGTCCTCTTGTTTCTTTCTTTGATCATATTCTTCAAACTGCCCTGTGGTGGAGACACGGAAGAAAATACATTGAGAGGAGGAATGAAGGGCGACAGCGTAGCTTTGTGGTAAGAGTTAACCCTCATGTTGCCCTCATGTTGTCCTCATGTTGTCCTCATGTTGCCCTCATGTTGCCCTCATGTTGCCCTCATGTTGTCCCCATGTTGTCCCCATGTTGTCCCCATGTTGCCCTCATGTTGTCCCCATGTTGCCCTCATGTTGTCCCCATGTTGCCCTCATGTTGTCCTCATGTTGTCCCCATGTTGCCCTCATGTTGTCCCCATGTTGTCCCCATGTTGCCCTCATGTTGTCCCCATGTTGCCCTCATGTTGTCCCCATGTTGCCCTCATGTTGTCCCCATGTTGCCCTCATGTTGTCCTCATGTTGTCCCCATGTTGCCCTCATGTTGTCCCCATGTTGTCCCCATGTTGCCCTCATGTTGTCCCCATGTTGCCCTCATGTTGTCCCCATGTTGCCCTCATGTTGTCCCCATGTTGCCCTCATGTTGTCCTCATGTTGTCCCCATGTTGCCCTCATGTTGTCCTCATGTTGTCCCCATGTTGTCCCCATGTTGCCCTCATGTTGTCCCCATGTTGTCCTCATGTTGTCCCCATGTTGCCCTCATGTTGTCCCCATGTTGTCCTCATGTTGTCCCCATGTTGTCCCCATGTTGCCCTCATGTTGTCCTCATGTTGTCCCCATGTTGTCCCCATGTTGCCCTCATGTTGTCCTCATGTTGTCCCCATGTTGTCCCCATGTTGCCCTCATGTTGTCCCCATGTTGCCCTCATGTTGTCCTCATGTTGTCCCCATGTTGTCCCCATGTTGTCCTCATGTTGTCCTCATGTTGTCCTATATCAATGTTCTTTCTAATTCCCCAAAATAACATGATTGATTCCACCCAACGCTCTTTGCCAAGTACAAATCTCTACTTTCATTAATTTTGGGGCGTCTTATTCAATTTTATAGCATTGTAAAACAAATGGAAGTGTTTTTGAAATAGTATTGAGTAAAAGTTGACATATTCCAGTCTGTGATTATCATCAACATCCATTCCTTTAATTTTAGTCTCAATAATTCCTAATTTCTGCTTTTCTAACTCAAACATTAGGTATAATTTCCTATAAATGAGGTTTATTGACCATAAATCCCAAAAATAACTGTAAAACTAAAGTTAATAAGTTAGTGTTACGTAGTGTTGAACACGTCAAAGTGACAAATATTGAAAGAAAAGTGTCAAAAGTGTTAAAAAAAGGGACAAAAACGTAAGAAAAAGTTATTAAAGTTACTATTCATGTACAAAATAATCTGTTTAAAATGCAGCTTATTCTCTACCGCACAATTTTATTTTTAAATATGGATATTTATACTTTTTCCCAACTGTATGTATCTAGTATCTAGATATTTATATTTTTCAGTGTTTTTTAGACTTGGTATATTTATATTTATCACTCTACATGCACAGCCACATGAGCATTTATTTATTTTAATTCATATAACTAATAACGCAACTTTTCCACGGTGTTTTTAATTGTTTCTGTATTTTTTTAAGCTGTGAACTTTGCACGTAATTTCCTACTACAGTGTCCTGTGGTGTGATAATAAAGAAATCTTGAATCTTGAATCTTAAAAAAAGCGTCAACAAAAGTGTTGATTTTAAATTTTGACAGAAAGACAACACAAGGGTTAAGAACAACAAACTGATCATTAAGTGAATCCATGTAAACTGGGTTGTTGTGAAAAGGTTCCCAGGCATTAGTGTGTGTGTGTGTGTGTGTGTGTGTGTGTGAACCAGGTTTTACTACATTTGTGGGGACCAAAAACTGGGAATACAGTATACTTATGGGGTCCTGACAGCTTTGTGGGGACAAAACGCTGGTCCCCATAAGGTTAAAGGGCTGTTTGAGGGTTAAGACCTGGTTTTAGGATCAGGGTTAGAATTAGGTTATGGTTAGGGTTAGGGTAAGGGTTAAGGTTAGGCATTTAGGTTTGATGGTTAAGGTTAGGGTAAGGGTTAAGGTTAGGCATTTAGGTTTGATGGTTAAGGTTAGGGTAAGGGTTAAGGTTAGGCATTTAGGTTTGATGGTTAAGGTTAGGGTAAGGGTTAAGGTTAGGCATTTAGGTTTGATGGTTAAGGTTAGGGTAAGGGGCTAGGGAATGCATTATGTCAATGACTGGTCCCCACAAAGATAGTGAGACACACTTGTGTGTGTGTGTGTGTGTGTGTGTGTGTGTGTGTGGACTCCATGACTTACATAGCTTATGAGGTATATCATCAGTGCAAACATCAGCACCACTGTGGCAGAAACCACAAGGAAAGTGTCCGTCATCAGGTTCTCTGCGGGACGATCGACACAATCTGAAAATAAAAACAGACATTTAAGTTTCTTGAGGTCAAACCTGCACGACCTTCTGCTTGTGTGCATTTTAAAGGCTTCGGCATCGGATGAGTTAACCCTTGTGTTGTCCTCGGGTCAAATTTGACCCGTTTTCAGAATGTTTCTATCAAATGGGTTTCTTTGAACCAAAATACCCAAAAATAACTTGGATGCATGGATGTATGTTTTACGGAACCCATATAACGATCTTTGCACGCAAAACTAATGATTACTTTTATTGAATTTTTGGTGTTTTATTCAATTTTATAAATGGTTTTAAAACAGTATTGTGACTAAACTTTGACACAAACCAGTCCGGGATTCACTCAACATGCTTTGAGCTTAACTATTTGTCAAAATAATTCATAATGTCTGCTTTTATAACTCAAAAATTAGGTATAATGTCATATAAATTAGGCGTATTGACCATGAATTAAAAAAATAAAAAAATAAAAACGTGAAAGCATTTCAGTGTCAAAAACATTAAAAAAAAAAGAGCCAAACACGCTGGAAAAAGCATCAAAAATTAAAATTCCCTTTTGACCTGGATGGACAACAAGATCACGGTCGATGGGAAGACAACACAAGGGTGAAGCACATTTAGTCTCGCAAGACCCGCAAAAATCTCGAGAACCAGCTGAGACCAGCAGCTTAAAAACCCAGTCGGCACACTGGACGGCGATGAAGGAGATGTGGTAATAAAATTGATTTTTAATTAACTCCCATGCTGTGCCATGTGCTTCCGCTATGGCGACCCTCTGACTTGGTTCCTGATGATTCACCCTATCTCAGCCGCGCTCCATCCCCGGAGCCACAGATCCAAAGATCCATGTTTTTCCACAGTAGATGTAAATGTGATGGCCGTATCTGGAAGTTCCCTGACTCTAATTTAAAAGCGATGGATGCCTTAGGCGTCCATGTGTTGTTGTTTTTCCCCGTCAGAGAACTGGGAAAGTTTGGGACATGTGGGTTAGCAGCTTTTAGGAGTTGGCGAGCTGAGCCGGTCGCTCCTCATTTGCATAAAGATGGCTGGATTTGACTTTATGCAAATGACGTCCCACTTCTCCAAAGTCCCCTCGACGCTACCAGAATGCATTGCACAGCTGCTCCCACAGAAATGAAGCTGACAATGGTCACTCCCCAATGTGAGAGTGCGGATTTGAGTCGTGCACGCGTCACTTTGCGACAAGTAGCATACAAGATGCTAACGAGAGACTTCTGTAATGTCAACACAGTAAAAATGGACCTTCTTAACCAAGTTGGTTCACTGCTAGCTTAGCTACAAGTTAGCATCAAACACAACAAAGGCTGTCAGTTGAATGGTGTTTTGAACTAATGTTAGCATAGCATCAATCATAGATAGCTACAAAAATTTCAGTATGACTCGTTATGTCGTAAACCGCTAAAATCTGAGCATGCACGACTCACATCGGGCAGTGACACTGACAATGGACACAACATTATACTTCCTCCCCTTACTTCCTGCTTTATTTAGTTTTTGATGTTTATATTTTAATCCTCTCTTCTAACTTATTTATTTGTATGTATTTTTATATTTATATGTTCTTGTTTTCTTTTCTTTCTCAAGCTATTCTATATTCACTGCATAGAAAGGAATTTTTTTTATTTACCTATTTTTTTAAATTTTATTTCTATTTTTTTTAATTTTCTCCTGATGCCAAACAATAAATGTTTACCATGTTTGTAAAATTTAAAGATGAGAATAAAAAAATAAAAATAAAAACCTTACTTCCTGCTTTGCTCCTGTCATAACCGCTACGGCCACTAGAGGGCTCTGCCACTTTACATGTGAACGCAGGTCGTAATTGCTGCTTATACAAACGACTTATGTGGCTGTTTTTTCTTTTTCTTTTTCTTTTCTGGGCAGACAAAGGTCTCCGTGTACCTGTGAGAGTGAGGAACACCTGTCCGTCCTGGTTCTGCTCCCCGACAGGCGCAGCCAGGTGACACGAGTACAGCCCGCCGTCACCGCACGTCACGTTGGGCAGGCTGAGGTCGCGGGACTCGCCCAGCAGCTTCACCTCTCGCTCCACGCCGCTGTACCGACGCGTCGGGCCGTTCGGGAGGTCTTTGGTCAAAAGGCCGCTGAGGCGAGACGACGGAGACTCTCCGACCTGGGACGACATCGGTGCTTTGTTAGATTCATGTAAAACAACCTGGCTCAACATGAAGACCACTTCTTCTTCTTTTAACTGTAATCAGTGGTGGAATGTAACTAAACTGACCTTATATGTATATTTATATACTGTATATACATATATATGTATGCATATATGTATGCATGGATATATACATGTATGCATGCATATATATGTATGCATATATGTATGCATGCATATATACATGTATGCATGTATATATGCATGCATGCATGCATGTTTATATGTATGTATGTATGGTATATATGTATGTATGCATATGTCGACCCTTACAACAAATGTGGCTATATATATATATATACTGTATATACATACAGTATATATATATGTATGCATATATGTATGCATGCATATATAGATGTATGCATGTATATATACATGTATGCATGTATGTATATATGTATGTATGCATGTATGGTATATATGTATGTATGCATATGTCGACCTTACAACAAATGTGGCTATATATATATATATATATATATATATATATATATATATATATATAAAGTTATAAAGTGACATTACAAAAATATTACAGTTTGTAAGTAAATTCGAAGTCTAAAATCTTTTAGTCTGTGACTAAAAACTCAGTGACACTGTGATATTAAATGATTTTATGTGATATTATGTCTTAGGAATTGTCAAAGTCTTCTGGTTCATTTACTCATAGTACTTTAAGTATTTTAGGTTACTTGCTCTTTAAGTGTGTATTTCCATGTTATGTTACTATATATAGTTCAACATTTTGGAAGCCAGTATTGTGCTTTTTACTCCACTACATGTATTCAACAACATCAGTTATCAGTTACTTTGCACATTCAGATTATTAGAAGTTTTGAAAATTGGCTCCACATTGATGTACATGTATTTGTTAGTGATAAAAAAATGATTTTATAATGTAATGCATATAATATGTATGTGTTATAATGTAACACTTAGCAAGAAGCCATTCTGCCCAATAAGTACTTTAACTTGTGTTACTTTAAGTACATTTTGCTGATAATACTTACTTTTTACTGTACCTATTGTATAACTATCATCTTGAATCCAGGACTTTTACTTGTTCTAGTTGTGTTATTTGAGTATTTTCAGACTCCCCCCCTCTCTGCTAATATCTCTGTAAATACTTCCTTCACTGCAACTGTTTTTACTTGAACTACCAGAAACTTTTTTTATAGTCTATAAACACATTTTGGAAGCCTTCAGCTGCTTTTAGAAGGAGAGTGAAACAGAAAGTAGGCTAACAAATTTGAATCCAATCCAACAATTGAGAAGTGTTTTCTTCTTTCTGGAGCATTGTACACATAGCATGCAATTTAAAAGATAATAAAGTAGTTTTTGTACCTTGTACCATCTCACAGCTCGGTATTGGACACCAGGCTTGTGTCTAGCGGTGCATTGAAGATCACAGTCCGTACCGGAATAGGATGAAATCTGCAAAATGTTGTCAGGGACAACCATGCCCGCAGTAAGGCACACACCTGTAGGAAGACAACAAATACATCAATTAGGCGTATAATGTGTGTAAAACCTTCAATATTAGAGGTTTGACTTATAGACACAGAAGACACTCAGTACATTACAGTATTCTGTCTATTTGGCACAATCTAGCTATGACATACAGTTCTTCTTTTAAACACAGCTGGTACAGTATCAGATTAAATGTAAAGATTTACAATTTACACTGTTGTTATTACACACACATGCGCACTAATGGAGAGAGGGGCTGCACATGGAAAGGCAGCCCAGGAAAGAGCACCTTAGCAGTGCCCATGAAGTGAACTGGCACCTCTCCAGCTACCAGTCCACCACCGTTTGGTCCCTATGGGGACTTGAACCAGCAACCCTCCGGTTCCCAACCCAACCCCCCCTACGGACGGAGATACCCCCACCCCTGAGGCAACGATTTAGATTAAAATGCATTATGGCGGACGTTAAATAACGTTTTGAAAGTTGGCTACTTACACAACAGCGACAGCAGCAGAGCAAGGTTCATAATTTCTGGAGACATGATGATGAGGATGATGATGATGATGAAGAAGAAGAATACGACTGAGAAGCTTTGAAACTGTTTCTGTGACTTTGACCCTTTTATATTAAACGAAACCGTGGGGGTGACGTGCTCTACGGTGGAGCACTTCCTTTCTTTAATTGCCCCCCCTACTGAGAGCACGTGACGCATTGCGCACACCTACCACTCCATGTGTTTCCGAGTGGAAATCCATCATAGTAGATTAGTATCATAGCACTATGCACCGCAGCGTTATGAAACCGTATTTAGTCCTGTCGCTCCTTTTAGGTGAGTAAAGAAAGCTCTCATTTTCACTTTAACATATGATAAGTCAGTGATTCATTATTATTAGTATTAGTATTATTATTATTATTATTGTGCTTTGCAGTGTTAATAAACTATATCTACTTATAGGTTCGTCAGTCCCGTTAGCGACCTGTAATGCCAAACTTCATTCACAAAATTGGCAATTAAATATCCCCCACATAAACATGCCTCCAATAGTAATATGCTATTTATTAATAGTTGTCGTTAACTGATTATAATTCGGCATGATTGTAGTTAACTTTACTTAAATATCAACCTTTTTAAAGCAGCAAATGAATCACCCTCCCATACATTACTTACACTAGACTGATTATTAAAAGATAATTGAGATATGAAAATGAGTTTGACATGAGCCGAAGTATAGACCGGATCATTTATATGTAGAGAATATGTTAAAGTAATGCTTTACCTGCTTAAAAACATAGTCTACAAGATAGAATATATTAAATTGACGGATGTTTGAATGAGGTTTCGCTTTGCCTTTTGGGATAGAGCGGCTTGCGTTTTTAAATTGTGAATTATATAACAGTTAGAAGTGTGACTGTATCTAAACATGATATATGTGTTGTAAACTACTTTGTTGTGAATGGTTATGGTTTGTGACCACTGTGAACTTTTAGTTTAGCTAACGTTAGCACCAATAACCCGGTAATCAAGATGGCGTCCCTGTAGCTGCAGATGCTGCACCGACATTTTACTAACTTTTTAATAATTCACTGCTACAGTACTATTGCTCTATTAGGGATGCCTCGAGCTAATGCTTACTATTAAATCATGTAACAATAAGTTATTCGGCTATCATAATGTTGCGTTTACATAACTATTGACCGTATAAAGGTGTCATTGAAAGTAAAAGTAGCCTCGCCTGTGGGATTTCCCTAACTTTACCAGCTACACATGCAGGTGGTTTCCAATGTGAAGTGGGCAAACATTTTAAACCGGTTAGGAAATTCCAACTATGAGTGAGGCAAGTGGCATGTTAAGTGCTTATTAATAAGTAGCCCAATGCTTGTCAGACCTCAGCCTGAAAAAAATAAATACAGAAACCAAAACATGCCAACGTGTTAAGGAAGTTTTTCTTCTTTTGTGTTATTGGTATTTGATATTTTTAGGTACACATTTAAAGTAATTTGTTTTGTTTGCAGATCAAGTTTAAAGGCTTTGTCTTTCCTCATAATTGATGTCAAATTACAATAAAAGCAGACCAAAAGAGAGGGAAAAAATGACAACAGGGGATTCAAATTGACAATAATGTATTTTTTTCTTTGTTTGGTCAGTTTCGGCGGCTGTGGTGTCTGTGGATGGTAACTCAGAAGTGAAGGAGAGACGCTCTCCTTATCCCTGCTGTGAAATCCCAACATTTGAGATCAACCAACACTCTGAAACCACATGGAGCACAAATAGCATGGTAATAAAATCACCCAGCATGCATTACAATACAGAAGATTTATTCATTCATGAATCAATCTGTTCCTAAAATGAGTTTATGTCCTGGCTGTAACTATAATCCAACCCCCCCCCAAAAAAAACCCACAAAAAGAAACAAGCACAACCTGATTACTCTGCGTTTTATTTTTCAAAATAAATGTATCATAAATAAATAAATACTGTATACTGTAGGGGGTGTATACTTATGCCCCCTGTATTTTAACATAGGGGGGTGTATACTTATGCCCCCTGTATTTTAACATAGGGGGGTGTATACTTATGCCCCTGTATTTTAACATAGGGGGGTGTATACTTATGCCCCCTGTATTTTAACATAGGGGGGTGTATACTTATGCCCCCTGTATTTTAACATAGGGGGGTGTATACTTATGCCCCCTGTATTTTAACATAGGGGGGTGTATACTTATGCCCCCTGTATTTTAACATAGGGGGGTGTATACTTATGCCCCTGTATTTTAACATAGGGGGGTGTATACTTATGCCCCCTGTATTTTAACATAGGGGGGTGTATACTTATGCCCCCTGTATTTTAACATAGGGGGGTGTATACTTATGCCCCTGTATTTTAACATAGGGGGGTGTATACTTATGCCCCCTGTATTTTAACATAGGGGGGTGTATACTTATGCCCCTGTATTTTAACATAGGGGGTGTATACTTATGCCCCTGTATTTTAACATAGGGGGGTGTATACTTATGCCCCTGTATTTTAACATAGGGGGGTGTATACTTATGCCCCCTGTATTTTAACATAGGGGGGTGTATACTTATGCCCCCTGTATTTTAACATAGGGGGGTGTATACTTATGCCCCCTGTATTTTAACATAGAGGGGTGTATACTTATGCCCCCTGTATTTTAACATAGGGGGGTGTATACTTATGCCCCCTGTATTTTAACATAGAGGGGTGTATACTTATGCCCCCTGTATTTTAACATAGGGGGGTGTATACTTATGCCCCCTGTATTTTAACATAGGGGGGTGTATACTTATGCCCCCTGTATTTTAACATAGAGGGGTGTATACTTATGCCCCCTGTATTTTAACATAGGGGGGTGTATACTTATGCCCCTGTATTTTAACATAGGGGGGTGTATACTTATGCCCCCTGTATTTTAACATAGAGGGGTGTATACTTATGCCCCCTGTATTTTAAGGAAGAACATTTATTTATTTATGAAACATTATTCATTCACAAAGATAATTGGTGTCCTTAAAGGTTGATTTTTCCTTTTTTTTAATTAAGGCATTACAGTAAGATCAATTTCGTACCGATTGGCGTGTCATACACACGCCATTTCATGAGATCAGTCTGCAATGTGAGCTAAAAGTGCAGTCTGCAGTTATATTTTGTATTTTTATAAAAGCAGATTCCATGTCACATTCATGCCGCTATGGTTATAATACTTTACTTTAAAGGGATACCAGCAGTTCAGATGTTTTGAAGGGGATCTGAAGCCGTTATCTCTGCTCACTTCCAAGCCACCAGACTCCTTTAACAAAAACAGTTATTTTAACTCTTATAACACCGGACTCTACCGCTGCCTCCGTCGGTTAGTTAGGGTTATTGTGTGACTTTGGTGATTTAAAGGGATAGTTCGGGTTCACCAAAGTCACACAAACACACAAACTAACTAACAGATGGAGGCAGCGGTAGAGCAGCAACTCCAGTGAGCTGCGAGGTAAAATACCTGTTATTGTTAAAGGAGTCTGGTGGCTTCAGTCCCCCGTCGTAAAGGGCTGTCTGACAGCAAGATATATTCTAAATATAGCATACACTTAAACTGATATCAATGTTTTTTAGGTGTCTAAAATATGTTTGCATAACAAAACACAAAAGGGTGACCCACATATACAAAAACCAGCTCCATAGCGTTACTAGAGGTAAAAACAATAACTCCACAGGGAACCTTAATATCAGCTGCAGTTTGGATCAATGCAAAACAACAACTGTCTTTTTATGTCGTTTTTTATTAAATAATGTTCTTATTGTTATTGTTATTATTAGTTCTTCTATTTTTGTTATCTTTATATTGTCACTTTTCTTTTCTAAGTCTAAGTCGAGCTAAATTAGTCCATTAAAATGTCCTTCTCAGCGTATTGTTTGGGTAAATACTCACTGCTCATTCAGTGATTGTTGTTTTATTCTTGCAGCCATTTGCCGTCTCCAACGCTACGTCCACCACATGCCGTCCTCCGTGCGTGAAGATCGAAGGCGGACGGATGACGGTGGATAAATGTGTGAATATAATCGCCACCATGGTGTCCGCCAATGTAGGTCACAAACCTACATCTGGTATTCAACTTTGACTTTATTTGTCTCCATACAAAAAGATATAAACCATAACTTCCAGACATAGTTTTTTAACTCTATTTAGGCCCACAGGAAGCGCTCCAGGCTTTGAAACAAATTAACCCTCATGTTGTCCTCATGTTGTCCTCATGTTGTCTTCATGTTGTCCTCATGTTGTCCTCATGTTGTCCTCATGTTGTCCTCATGTTGCCCTCATGTTGCCCTCATGTTGTCCTCATGTTGTCCTCATGTTGTCCTCATGTTGTCTTCATGTTGTCCTCATGTTGTCCTCATGTTGTCCTCATGTTGTCTTCATGTTGTCCTCATGTTGTCCTCATGTTGTCCTCATGTTGTCCTCATGTTGTCCTCATGTTGTCTTCATGTTGTCTTCATGTTGTCCTCATGTTGTCCTCATGTTGTCCTCATGTTGTCTTCATGTTGTCCTCATGTTGTCTTCATGTTGCCCTCATGTCGTCCTCATGTTGTCCTCATGTTGTCCTCATGTTGTCCTATATCAATGTTCTTTTTAATTCCCCAAAATAACATGATTGATTCCACCCAACGCTCTTTGCCAAGTACAAATCTCTACTTTCATTAATTTTGGGGCGTCTTATTCAATTTTATAGCATTGTAAAACAAATGGAAGTGGTTTTGAAATAGTATTGAGTAAAAGTTGACATATTCCAGTCTGTGATTATCATCAACATCCATATCTTTAATTTTAGTCTCAATAATTCCTAATTTCTGCTTTTCTAACTTTTCTTGGTCTATCCATCATACATCCATGGTCTATTCACAGGAGAATGGTGTGGCTGCGGAGGAAAGGATCTACTACTACGGCCAGCCGTGCTCTGATTCCCCATCAAGCATGACAGAACCTGGAAATCAGGGGGGATCTCGTGCTACAGGTGGATCTGGATCTCGTGCTACAGGTGGATCTGGATCTCGTGCTACAGGTGGATCTGGATCTCGTGCTACAGGTGGATTTCTGATGTTATTTGAATGACATTTTGATCTGAAACACTTTAAAGGATAGTTTCATTTATTTCAAGCTGGACTTAGCCACGCAAATGCTATTCCATCCGCCGGCGCATTTACATAAACAATACCTTTAGCATGTTTTAGAACCAGCACATTTTACATGTAAATGGGTGAATTAAGGGTTTATTTCAACCAAACCAGGGTGGTGATTGTTGGAACAGTAGAAAGAGAAACCAAGACCGCTTTTGACAGTTGTATGTAGTTTCTGTCGACTTCGAATGAAGTGTGTTTTAAATGACTGTTTTTTTAAATGGAGTCTGGCGGGTTTGGGGATAGGGATTTCGGTGTTATGTTATGTTAAGTTAAACAAAAAGGACTTACTCTTTAGTAAAAAGCTCCATCTCTGTGGGGATCCTTTCCTTAATGTTGTCAGACACTTAGAATAATAATCTGAGCCTGCCAATGGTAAAAAAGAAACAAAAATTGAAGTTGACATTAATGTTACACTGCAGTGATCTCTTAACCCTTGTGTTGTCTTCCCATCAACCATGAAAAAATAATTAAAAATTCAACACTTTTATCGCTTTTTCCGACATTTTCGTCACTTTTTCAGTGTAGTGCGTGCTTTTTTAGATGTTTTTTTCCCAGTTGTTTGATATTTCTAATACTAGCACTTATTTTGAAGACTCATTTTTTGTGATAATAAAACTGAAAACGGGTCAAATTTGAACCCAAGGACAACATGAGGGGTTAATACTGGACCAATGTCAAAGATTCTTGTTCCCTTCAGTCACTTAGACACAGAAACATAGGAAAATAGAGTCCAGGTTGAAGAAAAAGACTACGGTACTCTATAATATGACAGAAAGTGACTCAAAAACTCATCTTGTGCAAACATGGTGATGGTAATGAGTGTGTGAGATTCTGATCCATCGGGGGGGTAACGTCCTTATTTTTCTTTTGGCTGCAGGGTCGGTTGGTTTGTTGCTGCTGGCGTTGGTGATCGCTGGATTGATTGTGAAGTAGATGATGTGCCAAGTTTGTGTCAACAAACTCAGAGACAGTCTGAGACGCTGCTGCTCCTGGTTCAGGTTTTTCTTCCACAGAATGTACTGCGCTTTTGCTTGTTGTCCATTCCACTTCATTACTACTTTATTAGAAGCCATATGTATTCACATAGAATATACTGTAGATAGATAGATAGATAGATAGATAGATAGATAGATAGATAGATAGATAGATAGACGTTCCTCACTGCCTCGCCATGCAGTGCCTTGCAGACAGTGTTACATATCATTAAATGTGTATTTATACTTTTATATTTAATTCCTTAGAAGTGCGAAGCAATAGTTAGTTATCCTCTGTCTTCCAAGCTTAGCTCAGTTTTAGTCTTCTGTTGTTAATCCTTTACATACAAGTTGTACTTGAGGGCTTGTATGAAATTTGGAGAAACATATTATGCAAACAATATATTAACATTTCACTGGTGGTTCTCTCAGGGCTGTATTTACTAAGAAATGTACAGAGATGCAGTTTGTATTCAGACTTATTCTGCAAATCAAGACAGTTTACAATTTTTCTAGTATAATTAACCGGGAAAAACCCATCAAATATTCCTCTTTTGTTCCCAATGCTACTGCTCACATTAAAAATGCATTTATAAAAATACTAATACTAATTGTTTACATCAGCGCGCTCAACCGAACATCTTAGTAAATACAGCCCCGGATGTCTCATTCACACCAGATCTACACCAACAAAGCTTTAACTAGTTGACCAGCAAACACCGAAACACCTTAGTACAGTTTTTTCAAAAGATTATAAGCCTCCAAAAAAACACCTTTTTTTACCATTTTTTGGCGAAAGGTCTGTAGTGTCATAGGACAGAAGGTTTAAAAAAGAAGAAGAAGGCGTCTGTAACAAGACCGTAGGATCTGAGAGTTTAGATGTAAAACGCTACGATAGGTGCTGAATGTAAAGCCATAATCATCGATTGATTCCGGCCGAAAATGTCCGCCCACGTTCCACTCTGTCGGTCGCTCCAACATGGCTGCCGTGGAGACGCATTATGGGTCCAATTTCTCAGGTTCAGTCTCCTCTAACGACATGTCATTGTGACAGAATGTCTTAAGGAAGTCCAAATAGAAAGCACTGACAACTTTTATTTTTGCACTGTAAAAGTCTCGCCGCCTTTAAAAGGTTCATTTTAGGGCTCCTTATCAAACAAAGCTGCTGTGTGGCCAGGTTAGCTCAGTTGGTAGAGAGGGCGCACATGTGTAGAAGTTTGCTCCTCAAACGCAGCGGCCGCGGGTTCGGCTCTAACCTGCGACCCCTTTGCTGCATGTCGTCGTCGTCGTCCCCCCTCCCTCTCTCCCCTGTCATGTCTTCAGCTGTCCTTTCAAAATAAAGGCCTAAAAATGCCGTCGTCTAAACGAACTTGAAGGACGGTCCAAGAGCGTCGGAGGAGGAAAGAGCATCGGACAGGAAGCCGTGTTCTCTAGAAACACACTGAGCATAAATTAATGCAGATTTAAAACCAGCACAAGAACAATTTGATGAAGGAAAATGTATTTTTTTATGAATTTGTCTGGTAGTTTTCTGAAGAAATCACTCAAAAGCCAGATGGAGAAACTGTTGCAGGGACTAAGTATTTTAAAATTATAAAGGTTTCTCTAAGCTGGACACCAAAGTAGTATTAGCCCAGTTATTAAAAACTACGTAACATCTAAAGTTGAATATTAAATTCTTTCTTAACTGACTTTACCTGAGCTGCAAAGTTAACTTTTAATATGTATATTATATATACGTCTGCTCCAGTGTTATATAAAATAATAATAATAATTGAATGCACTTTTAAGAAACCCCAAAACCCCAAAATAAGCTATTTCCTTCTTTAAACTACAGTTATATGAAGCTAACACTTTACCTGCACTTTCACAACACTATCTTTTCTATCTACTACATCTTTAAAATAGTCTATCTCACAACAATTAATGTCTAATTTAATAAGTGACGGTGGCTTTCTGAGTTCTCTTATGTGACTTAAAAGTAGGGTTGGGTACCAAAACCCGGTCCCATTATGGAACCGGTTCCTACGCAATCGGTAGGATGTGGACCACACTTCGGTTCCTCTGGAATCACCAAAACAGCATATCAACTATTCACCGCACGTGATCGCTAGTAGTTAGCTAGCTAGCTTTCAGTGCATTAGAAGTAAAGCCAAGCGGTCGAAAGTGTCTGTGTGTGTGTGTGTGTGTGTGTGTGTGTGTGTGAGTGTCTGTGTGTGTGTGTGCGTGTCTGTGTGCGTGCTTGCGTGTGTGCGTGTCTGTGTATGTGTGTGTCTGTCTGTGTGTGTCTGTGTGTTTGTGTGTCTCTGTGTGTGTCTGCGTGCGTGTGCGTGTGCTGTCTGTGTGTCTGTGTGTGTGCTGTGCGTGTGCGTGCGTGTCGTCTGTGTGTGTGTGTCTGTGTGTGTGTGCGTGTGTGTCTGTGTGTGTGTGCATGCGTGTGTCTGTGTGTGTGTGTGTCGTCTGTGTGTGTGTCGTCTGTGTGTGTGCGTCTCTGTGTGTGTGTCTGCGTGTGTGTCTGTGTGTGTGTGTCTGTGTGTGTGTGTGCGTGCGTGTGTGTCTGTGTGTGTCTGTGTGTGTGCGTGTGTGTGTGTCTGTGTGTGTGTGTCAGTGTGTGTGTGTGTGTGTCTGTGTATGTGTCTCTGTGTGTGAGTGTGCGTGTCGTGTGTGTGTGTGTGTGTGTGTCTGTGCTTGCGTGTACGTATGTGTGTGTCTGTGTGCGTGTGTGTGCGTGTGTGTGTGTCTGTGTGCGTGTGTGTGCGTGTGTGTGTGTGTGTGTGTCTGTGTGTGTGTGTGTGTGCGTGTGTGTGCGTGTGTGTGCGTGTGTGTGTCTGTGTGTGTGTGTGTGTGTGTGTGTGTGTGTGTGTGCTTGTGTGTTGCATAGCCAAGGATTCCGACATCGCAAAATGCGACAAATGTTTCAAAACCATTACGTGCAAAGGGGGAAGCACATTGAAACATGCGGCAACATATTTATTACATATTTAAGTACTTTAAAACATTAATATATTGAGAGAGCCTTCCTTTGATGTCATTTTTTTTAAATGTAAAAAGCCAAACGATACCCAACCCTACCTAAAAGTCTCAATGCGCTATTTTGTTTGTTTACGCATATAGTCGCCATAGAGCTGCACAGTGTACCAAATGTATCAAATGACCTTAATAAGCTCTTTCTGACCTAAATTTACCCATATCACACGTATTGAGTAATAAAACATGTCTTAATCTTCTTCAATTAAAACAGAATTTCAGACAAATGTGTCATTAAAACATATAATTATTTTATCTTTAGGAAGTTATGTGTCAGTTTAACAGCAATATTTGATGTCTTATTGAGCCCTATAGTGTGACAAATCATTCAAAATTCATCACTCTGGCGTTTTTTTAATCACTAATGATGGAAAAGATCTGTCATTTCTAATGTGTTTCATTTAGTTTTAGTCTCTGTATTTAATCTTTTATTCAGATCAATCAACTTGGAGGATAGATTGTCCTTTTTTTTAATTCGACAATTTAAGCTTTAATGATGCTCTTTCCTGCCTCGGACCTTTTAAAAACCGATGAGTCACTAATCGCCGGGCATTAAGCGTCCTGCACCCCCTACACCTACACACCTGGTGTTGTTTAGGCATTACAAATTATTTATTATTACTGATTAAAAGCATCCAAACTGACTACATCACTAAAGGGAGATTTATTAAAAAAGAGCAGAGTAAGTGAGTCAGGTGAATCCATGTTAATCACAGGAAATAAGGTAAGGCCGTTGATTTTCAGGTAGAAAAAAATGTAACTTGGACCATTTTTCTTCTTGTAAAAATTAGAAATGGGTCAATTTGACCTGAATATAATACAAGGGTTAATATTTTTAATTAGTTTTTATTTAAAAAAAAAAACTGCTGCTAGCTGAATGTTTGTTGTCAAACTATATATTTAAGTTATTCTGTATGAATGTGACTCCCCCTGAATAAAAAATGTGAGCTATTTTCTTTTCTCTTATCTCTGTGTATGTATTGTTTTTACTTGTATTGTTTTTTTTAAATCAAAATCAGTGTGTGTCATTTCATACAGTTTGTGTTGCTGCTGTTATTGTTTTGGTGATTTAGGAAGACTGTAAAAATTCTGATTAAAACTTGAAATCTGCTTTGCATTTTGTCTCATAATTTATTTAAAAAACAAGATTTTGATTTGCTGAGTGAAAAGTTTGCATGTGATCTAAAGTACAAAGTAATTTATTCGAATATTTAAATGTTTATTTGTGTCAGTTGCTGAGTCATCTACAATTAGAGGATGGATACCCGACCCGAGCCCGACGGGACCCGACGGTACCCGACGGGTCGGGCCGGGTTCGGACAGATTTTTAGAAAGGATGCTCGGGTTCGGGTCGGGCTCGGTCACATCAGCGCGATAAGGCATTGGACATTTTGAATTTAAAACAGCTTAAAATAAATGTCAAATATTACCCTAACATCCGTCTTCCTGTGTGCTGTGACAACCAAAGACGTGCGTATTAAGCTCCATGTGGCAGCGCAACGATGGAAGATGTTAAAAAGAAGTTGGCCGCAGGAGATTTTAAAACTATTGAAAACGAAGGAAAGTCAGCTGTGCATTGATGCGCTCATCTGTTGACATTTCCCAATGCCTTCCTACAATTGCTTAATAAAAGCGGCTTTCTACACAAACAAACGTACATGTGTCATTAGTATGAGTAACAAATGCGATTTTAACTGTCGGGCTCGGGTCGGGCTCGGACAGAAATATCTTAATGACTGTCGGGCTCGGGTCGGGTTCGGTTACTGCTCTGTCGGACGCGGGCCGGGCTCGGACAGAAAAATCCGGCCCGATCCGCACTCTATCTACAATACAACTGTTTTACTTTACAATGCCATGAAAACATTTGTAAATTTCTTAACCCTCATGTTGTCCCCATGTTGTCCTCATGTTGCCCTCATGTTGTCCCCATGTTGTCCTCATGTTGTCCTCATGTTGTCCCCATGTTGTCCCCATGTTGTCCTCATGTTGTCCTCATGTTGTCCCCATGTTGTCCTCATGTTGTCCTCATGTTGTCCCCATGTTGTCCCCATGTTGTCCTCATGTTGTCCTCATGTTGTCCCCATGTTGTCCTCATGTTGTCCTATATCAATGTTCTTTTTAATTCCCCAAAATAACATGATTGATTCCACCCAACGCTCTTTGCCAAGTACAAATCTCTACTTTCATTAATTTTGGGGCGTCTTATTCAATTTTATAGCATTGTAAAACAAATGGAAGTGTTTTTGAAATAGTATTGAGTAAAAGTTGACATATTCCAGTCTGTGATTATCATCAACATCCATTCCTTTAATTTTAGTCTAAATAATTCCTAATTTCTGTTTTTCTAACATTAGGTATAATTTCCTAAAAGTGAGGTTTATTGGCCATAACTTCCAACTTTATATTTTAAATCTAGTTCTAATAAGTCTGAAGGATAAAGTCATCTTGTCACACACACTTGTTGAAACACGATAATCAGATTAGTGCTTTACTGTGAAAGCTTGATAATCACAGTTAATTGTTGTTTAGTTTTTAATTTCTGGTCGACTTGTTAAAAAGAAATCTGGAAGAAAAAAAAAAGTCTGCAACCGAGACATTTCTGTGATTTATCTTTTCTGGAATATTTTTGTCAGAATTAAAAGCACAACATTTAAACATGTGGCGACTGACAAACTGAAGACTCGGATAAAAAAAAAAAAAACATCAGACAGTTTATCTGAAACATATTCCAGAGCACAGTACATGTATTTGAGATACTTTACAAAATATTTACATAGCTTTTTTATTTTTGTTCATTTTTAAACAACAAAACTGACTTTAGGGATCCAGAAAAAATAAAAAATAAACCAAAGGGAGGAAGGAAATCGGTGGAGGATAATTTGGTGTCTTTATCAAACTTAACAAACCCCCTCAGACGTCATTGTTCCTGTAACACTGTAACAGTGTTTGGATCTTCATAGAGTATAAAAACCTCTAAAATCTTTGTCTGGCTCAGATGGAAAAGTTTTTCATGGTTTCATTCCTGCTCTGTTTCCTATTTCTTACCAACCCTGCCCACCAGCGGAGCGCCCCAGGGTACTACACTTGGTCCCCTGACATTTGCAATGAACGAGAGAATCCTTCGCAGCTTTTAAACAAACTATTGTCTTAATCTTATTCAATGAGACAAACCTTAAAGTTGCCACCAGGGGAATTTCAGACGCTGTATAATCTCACGTCGGTACTCGTCGCTCGTGTTCAGGTTCACATTTTCGAACTTACGGGTCCTTTCACCAGACCCTGCTCTTTGCGCATCACCGGCGCGTGGATGCTGCAGTCCCGCGCCTCGCAAAATCCAGGCACGCCTGCGTTCCCGAGCATGCCGGTCTGACCAACTGGACCAGGGAAGCCACGAGGGCCTCGGGGACCCTCCATGCCGTTTTTGGGTTCTGCCGGGTGACCTGGCAGACCTGCGTAGAGGAAATTACAAAATCTTTAAGCCTGAGAACAACAAATACAACTTCTGGTCCCTTATTTACAGAAAATATAAATACAAGATGAAACTAAATGAGAAGTATTTTTATAACCAGTTGTACAACTGGTTACAATTCAATAGTAAACGCATACAAACAAAACATTAAAAAATGTATTTTTTCTAAAAAATGTACTAAGTGATGTAAAAAAGGCTTATAAAAATTAAAGTTTTTAGGGGAAAACAGATAAAAATGCCAGTGCTAAGTTAAAAAAATTGTATTTCATTTTACCAACTAGATAATGTAAAACACTAAAACACTAACACTAGCACGATATAGTTTATTTTATTTTACAGACTTTTATTGTTGTTTTATTTAAAAAAAAAAAACACTTCTAATCATCTAAAGATCTCCAGTTCGTTAACCAGCTCAGAAAATACATAAAAAACAGAAACATAACAAACATAAATGGGACAAAAATTAGTTATATTTGACATTTTCACCTCATTTTTCACATTTATAAGGTAGCAGCAGAATGCACAAAACTCTGATGATTGTTGATTCATCATTGTGATGTAATATAGATCTCAACCTTATGTCATGTTATGATTGTGTGGAGATGAACAGTGTCGTACCTCTGACGCCTTGTGGTCCGTCGGGTCCCGCCAGACCTCGACCTGGATCCCCTGCGAGGCCTTTCGGTCCCTTTTTACCTGTTGAGAAAAACAGAAAAATCTTCTGGAAAAAGCTACAAAACTACAGAACTCCACTCACAATAAAAAGTTTAAACGGAGGTTGAAGATGGAAATCTATGTGTTCAAAACTCCTCTTCTGCTCCTTTAATATAGGATTTGGATAGTTTAATTTTTCAGTTTGAATTTATAATAATTTGTGCCCTGAAATGACCAAATCACTTGTCATCAAATCTTGTCCGGTGTTGTTGTGTTGCAGACAAAATGTAACTGTAAAAATCTGTATTTATAGTGAAAATGACAAAAAGACAAATTAAATAAAGGCTGTTAACTGAAAAGATGAACGTAATTTGAAAACATGATTTAAATTCTTAAAGTGCTCATATTATGCATATTAGGACACGCCCTCATACTCTGCTTCTGACTGGCTAGTAGTCCTTACCTAGGTACTGTCAGGACCCTCATACTCTGCTTCTGACTGGCTAGTAGTCCTTACCTAGGTACTGTCAGGACCCTCATACTCTGCTTCTGACTGGCTAGTAGTCCTTACCTAGGTACTGTCAGGGCCCTCATACTCTGCTTCTGACTGGCTAGTAGTCCTTACCTAGGTACTGTCAGGGCCCTCATACTCTGCTTCTGACTGGCTAGTAGTCCTTACCTAGGTACTGTCAGGACCCTCATACTCTGCTTCTGACTGGCTAGTAGTCCTTACCTAGGTACTGTCAGGACCCTCATACTCTGCTTCTGACTGGCTAGTAGTCCTTACCTAGGTACTGTCAGGACCCTCATACTCTGCTTCTGACTGGCTAGTAGTCCTTACCTAGGTACTGTCAGGGCCCTCATACTCTGCTTCTGACTGGCTAGTAGTCCTTACCTAGGTACTGTCAGGGCCCTCATACTCTGCTCCTGACTGGCTAGTAGTCCTTACCTAGGTACTGTCAGGGCCCTCATACTCTGCTTCTGACTGGCTAGTAGTCCTTACCTAGGTACTGTCAGGGCCCTCATACTCTGCTTCTGACTGGCTAGTAGTCCTTACCTAGACTCTGTCAGGGCCCTCATACTCTGCTTCTGACTGGCTAGTAGTCCTTACCTAGGTACTGTCAGGACCCTCATACTCTGCTTCTGACTGGCTAGTAGTCCTTACCTAGGTACTGTCAGGGCCCTCATACTCTGCTTCTGACTGGCTAGTAGTCCTTACCTAGGTACTGTCAGGGCCCTCATACTCTGCTTCTGACTGGCTAGTAGTCCTTACCTAGGTACTGTCAGGGCCCCCATACTCTGCTTCTGACTGGCTAGTAGTCCTTACCTAGGTACTGTCAGGGCCCTTATACTCTGCTTCTGACTGGCTAGTAGTCCTTACCTAGGTACTGTCAGGGCCCTCATACTCTGCTTCTGACTGGCTAGTAGTCCTTACCTAGACTCTGTCAGGGCCCTCATACTCTGCTTCTGACTGGCTAGTACCTAGGTACTGTCAGGGCCCTCATACTCTGCTTCTGACTGGCTAGTAGTCCTTACCTAGACTCTGTCAGGGCCCTCATACTCTGCTTCTGACTGGCTAGTAGTCCTTACCTAGGTACTGTCAGGGTCCTCATACTCTGCTTCTGACTGGCTAGTAGTCCTTACCTAGACTCTGTCAGGGCCCTCATACTCTGCTTCTGACTGGCTAGTAGTCCTTACCTAGGTACTGTCAGGGCCCTCATACTCTGCTTCTGACTGGCTAGTAGTCCTTACCTAGGTACTGTCAGGACCCTCATACTCTGCTTCTGACTGGCTAGTAGTCCTTACCTAGGTACTGTCAGGGTCCTCATACTCTGCTTCTGACTGGCTAGTAGTCCTTACCTAGACTCTGTCAGGGCCCTCATACTCTGCTTCTGACTGGCTAGTAGTCCTTACCTAGGTACTGTCAGGGCCCTCATACTCTGCTTCTGATTGTCTAGTAGTCCTTACCTAGGTACTGTCAGGGCCCTCATACTCTGCTTCTGACTGTCTAGTAGTCCTTACCTAGGTACTGTCAGGACCCTCATACTCTGCTTCTGACTGGCTAGTAGTCCTTACCTAGGTACTGCGCATGTGCAACTCCCAACAAAGATGGTATAGAAGTAAGATGATTTTTCACTCTGTAGCTAAAACAAAGAGCTCAACACAGGGTGAAAAGAGGAGCTGCAGCAATGTGCATATGGTGTTTTTCGAAAACTAAACCATATAAACCTATTCTGATATAACCTCTAAATACAATTCTGAATCTGAAGATGAGCATAATACGAACACTTTAAGGGCATGAACTCTAAATTTGAGGAGACAAAACAAGTAATTTTGTAAATATAATGAGCAGGAAAATGAGTAATTTCAGGCAATGACTGACCTTTAGTACTGCACTCAGTACACTTCTGTTCCTTCTGTTATATTTGCATAAATATAATCTGATACATACTACATGGAGATTTACTGGATATACGAATGTATCACAATTAATCAGATTTTAAAAAGGATTTAGTCTCCTATCGCAAAAACAATGTTATAGGGAAAAACGTATTTTGCACATTGCGTTTTTGGGGGGAGTTTTATCCCTTTATTAGATAGACAGAGACAGTGAACAGACGTGAAAGGGGGAGAGAGAGAGAGAAATGGGGGATGACGCACAGCAAAGGGCCACAGGCTGGACTCAGTCAACATGGGGTGAGCACACTTACTCAGTGAGCTAGAAGCCACCCCGATATATTATGTATTTTAAGGGGAATTCAAAAGGTTTCACGGGAAACGTATTAACAGAAAGTTCACAGTAATAATCGTAAAAATAATCGTGATTATGTTTTTCCATAATCAAGCAGCACTATGATGTGATGTTACCTCGGTCACCCAACGCTCCTTTCTGTCCCTCCAGTCCGCGGTCTCCTTGAGGTCCTTGGGCTCCTTTGGCTCCGACTTTTCCTGGTTTACCCTGACAGGTGGAGGCAGAAATGGTGTCCAATTAAATCCTTAATCCAGATGTATCAGTGAGTCTAAATGTAATTTATGAACTTATAATGGTAATATTAGGATCCTCTAGAGTCTTCTCTGTGTGCTGCTCCAAGGTGATCATCTACAATTTAATCTGTGGTACTAAAGAGAAATACAAGTACATGACGTGTTTTTAAGGGTTTTGCCATCACTGAAATGTCAACCAGCTATAAATTGACATTTTATAGAGGTGAACGTCAGGCTTTGGCATAGGGTCGGTATCTCCACGTACCTACGTACGTAGCCACGGCGTAGATTTAACGCAGAAGAATAAATCACGTAATCTCTGTAGATGCGCTGACAAAGGCTTGTGTCAGCGCATCTACATGACACAAGCCTTCCGTGATCGCGCACCACCACCCCCTCCATTTTCTGCGCCCAAAAGTTGTCTGACTACACTATTTTCTGAACATAGCTAAACTAAGAAATACAGAGAGAGAGATGAAAGTCTTAATTAGCTTTGTAGCAACTCATTTAGCAATGGCTTGAATTAATTAATAGAAAAAAGTTGCACACTAAAGCTTGGATTGCATTTTATAGAAAATATTAATATTTTAAAATGATTAATGTGTGCAAAGTGCAGTCTTTCTTTTTAAAAAACATATGGTATGAACAGTACCAGTCAAAGGTTTGGACACACTTTAACATGAATGAGATAGTTGCCACCACTGTCAAATGTGAACCAGCTATAAATGGACATTTTCTTTCTATAAGGTTTCTATAAGGTTTTTATTATCTAAAGCTGGTGCCCTGAACCAGAAACCCTCTCCACCAATCACAGCTGTGAGGTAAGAGAGGGACTTACAGGTTTGCCCAGTGACCCCGTCGGCCCAGGGACCCCCGGAGGCCCAATGAGGGTCCGGTTGTTGACGGGGCAGCCCTGGGAGCACTTGGCCCGGATGGAGGCGGCGTACTGAGAGATCTGTGCCGTGACCACGCCCCTGCAGAGCTGCAGTACCTGCTCATCAGTCAGACCAGGACCCTGCAGGACAGAAACTGTTCCACATCACCGCTACAAAACACAAGTCATCTAATCCTCCACTGAGTCTAAATAATCAGGTCTAAACATTTGGAACAACATGCAAATGAATGAAAACATCTGATGAGCATTACTTGCTTTACTTACTTGTGGATAAAAGTGAAAAATAATCTTTCAATACTGTTATTTTCTTCACAGCCGAGTAATTCTGCTTCAATGAGCCATTTTAAACTCATCAACAGATTTCATTTCCACATGAAAAAGAATCATTATCATCTTTTATACAGGGACATTTCTGTTGCCTCATTTTTATTATGTAAAGACGTTTTGTAAAAGTATGTTAAAATGCATCTATGTCTTTAAATAACAAGCAGAAAAGTAACTTTAACCTAAGAACTCTATTTGAATTGCACCTAATGAAATGCTTGACTGAAATGACTGTCTAAGTAGGACATCAAATTCTGGGACTGCTGTCGCAAAACTGCTTTTTGACTTTGAAAGCAGTTTTAAAAATACTGTTTGGGGATAAACACTCTGAAGGCAGGCGATCCGTTAAACAAGCTGTTACTCACAGTGGGACCTGGAACTCCTTTGGGTCCTGCTTGGCCTTTAACACCGAGGTCCCCAATCGCACCGAGGTCCCCTCTGGTACCCGGGATGCCGGGCGGTCCCACGGGGCCGGGGCCGCCGGTACGACCGACTGCACCTTTAGGACCATGCTGGCGGAAAACGAGAAGTGAAAGGAAGGACAAAGAAGTAAAGATTAAGAGTTGAAGCATATTTAACTGTAATTATTGTCTCTTTTCATTTGTTACGCCTTTTTTTGACAAGACAGCTGAGGACATGAAAGAGGAGGACAACATGCAGCAAAGGGCCACAGGTTGGAATCGAACCCTGGCCCTCTGCATCAAGGAGTGAACCTCTATATATGGGCGCACCAGGTGAGCTATCCGTGCACCTGCAACTATTGTCTCTTACACTGCTTACTGTTTATAACACTGTACGTACAGTTTATTGCATAAAGAAATGTATAAAGACAATAATAATGGAATAAATAGAGGGAGAAATGGAATATATATAAATGAAGACGCAAATAAAAAAAGAAATATCAATTTATGTCACATTTTATCAATTAATTAATGTCCTAATTTATGTTAATATTATTTTTGGTACATTTAATGGCGAATTTATTTATTTATCGAGTCATTTATTTATTTTTGATTTTCATACTGAAATATAATAAACTCTGTACAAACGCCTGATGCATCTGTTTCACCTGTTTGCGTTGCGTATGATAAGATTATTTTGTAAAACCAGAGCATGTTTCGGTAACTCCTCAACTGGATTTCGGTGTGTGTATTTCTATGACGTCAGGGCAGAAAACATAAAGTAAATAGAGTACTCACCTGTCCTTTGTCTCCACGGTCTCCCCTGCCGCCCTGAAAGGTGACAAAAAGGAGAAACAAGCTAATCAGTCAATAAACCCCAGCATGTGTGGGAAGAGGAAGTGAAACGGAGAGTACGATGTATGTGTGATGTGTAACGACGAGTTTCATCATTAGACTGTAAACAGATCTAAGTACCTTTTGTCCTTTAACACCTTTAATGCCCTTGTTTCCTGCTGCGCCCTGCAGGAAGAACACAACATGTGATGAAAGAGGAAGCTGTGATCGTTGTCAGAAGACTCACAAAAACCATAACAGCATCAACTGGTTCCTCAAGTTATTGGGACCAGTGTATAAAAGAAGGAAAGATGAGAGAGGTGAAAAGAGGTCAGCAGATGAAGGGAAACTCCCGTCATCTCTCTGTGATTAATAATGAAAGTAATCAATAGGTAGTAGTTTAAAATGAGCGTTAGCTCAACCAACTCCAACAGTAAAGTCCTTTTATTCATGCATGGGGAATAATAATCTAATGATATAGTATAAAATAGTACAACAGTCACAGGGGACATTTTTATACTTTTTTCTGATTATGTACTTTTACTGAAGGAACATTTTCAAAACTTGTCACAGAGTATATTTACAAAGAGGTATTAGTTATTTTATGACGCGTACAGACTCTTATATGTGATTATTAAATACTCACCTTCACACCATCGGGTCCTGTCTCACCTTTGGCCCCCTGGAAGAAAGTCAGGTAACAGTTACATTTGTGTTCCTTAATCTGAAATTATATTAAAGTTGATCTTTGTGGAACGAGACCCTTGTGACGTCTGATATTTTAAAGATTATTTTTTGGGCATTGTAGGCTATTAATTTTAAAGGGACAGCTGAAGAAATTAAAGGAGAATGACATGCAGCAAAGGTCCGCAGGTCGGTGTCAAACCCACAGCCGCTGTGTTAAAGGCATTAGATAGGAGAGCGCGCTATACCAGGTGAGCTACCCAGGCGCCTGTTTTGTCTGATATTTAATAAAAGGTGAATATCGGTCTATATGTTAATAACTGATCTGCAGTCAGCTGTACCCACAGGCTGGCCCTGCAGGCCCTTTGGTCCTGGTTTCCCCGGCACTCCGGCGTCTCCTTGCTCTCCTTCAGCTCCCTGTTGGACATACAGACAGAATAATACTCAAACAATCAATCAATATGATTTAATCCATAATAAATACAATTTTCATTGTGTGAAGGTTCATTCACATCCAGTTTCAGAGCTCCGTGAGCGGCCACTCGTATCAGCGATTGTATGTTGCGTTTAGCCGACAAAAAATGAACGCCATGCAGTTACGACATTTAGGTTTAGACACCAAACTGACCCTTGTGTTGCATAGTTGTTTTGGCCGTCATTTTTGACCCTTTGGTTGCTTTTCCAGACGTTTTTGTCACTTTTTCTGATGTTTTTGTCAAATTTTTCTGCACTTTTTGGACGTTTTTTCCCCCAAGTTTTTGAAGCTTTTTTTGTTTGTTTTTTTTACATTTTTCTCACTTTTTTCAACGCTCTGTTGTCATTTTTTTCTTCAAATGCTATACAATTGAATTAAACACCCAAATTCAATGAAAGTAGTGAACTGATCATTTATTTTACTTGTGAAGAGCGTCGTATGGAACCATACACCTTTTTTTTGTTTTGACAATTTGGTTGAAGAAACATTTCTGATATAGAAACTTGTTGAAAATCGGTCAAATTGGACCCGAGGACAACAGAGGGTTTTCTTCATGACTATATTTATTATTATGTTCACGTGTTTTTGGTTAAAACAGTCCCAGGGAACACGCTGTTACTCCCCGATGTGAGTCGAGTGCAGATGTGAGTTGCGCATGCTCAGATGTAAACGGTTTACAACATAATTGTCATTCTGAAATTTGTGAAATCTATGAATTAATAAACTTTTCTCATTAAAAACAATAACAAAAGAGGAGAATCATTTCAACAAGACCCAGGACTAGGTGGAGGGACGTCCAGCTGGGAGGAGGCCTCGGGGAAGACCCAGGACTAGGTGGAGGGACGTCCACCTAGTCCCTCCACCTAGTCCTGGGTCTAGGTGGAGGGACTAGGTGGACGTCCCTCCACCTAGTCCTGGGTGGAGGGACGTCCAGCTGGGAGGAGGCCTCGGGGAAGACCCAGGACTAGGTGGAGGGACGTCCAGCTGGGAGGAGGCCTTGGGGAAGACCCAGGACTAGGTGGAGGGACCTCCAGCTGGGAGGAGGCCTCGAGGAAGACCCAGGACTAGGTGGAGGGACGTCCAGCTGGGAGGAGGCCTCGGGGAAGACCCAGGACTAGGTGGAGGGACGTCCAGCTGGGAGGAGGCCTCTGGGAAGACCCAGGACTAGGTGGAGGGACGTCCAGCTGGGAGGAGGCCTCTGGGAAGACCCAGGACTAGGTGGAGGGACCTCCAGCTGGGAGGAGGCCTCGGGGGAAGACCCAGGACTAGGTGGAGGGACGTCCAGCTGGGAGGAGGCCTCGGGGAAGACCCAGGACTAGGTGAAGGGACGTCCAGCTGGGAGGAGGCCTCGGGGAAGACCCAGGACTAGGTGGAGGGACGTCCAGCTGGGAGGAGGCCTCGGGGGAAGACCCAGGACTAGGTGGAGGGACGTCCAGCTGGGAGGAGGCCTCGGGGAAGACCCAGGACTAGGTGGAGGGACGTCCAGCTGGGAGGAGGCCTCGGGGGAAGACCCAGGACTAGGTGGAGGGACGTCCAGCTGGGAGGAGGCCTCTGGGAAGACCCAGGACTAGGTGGAGGGACCTCCAGCTGGGAGGAGGCCTCGGGGGAAGACCCAGGACTAGGTGGAGGGACGTCCAGCTGGGAGGAGGCCTCAGGGAAGACCCAGGACTATGTGGAGGGACGTCCAGTTGGGAGGAGACCTCGGGGAAGACCCAGGACTAGGTGGAGGGATTATATCTCCAACCTGGCCTGGGAACGCCTCGGGTTCCCCCAGTCGGAGCTGGTTGATGTGGCTCGGGAAAGGGAAGTTTGGGGTCCCCTGCTGGAGCTGCTGCCCCCGAGACCTGATACCGGATAAGTGGACGAAGATGGATGGATGGATGGATGATCCAAATGCTTACAAAGATCATGTACCACCTTTTTTAGTCCAAACGCACACACACACGTACGCCCTCACAGATTTAGCTGCGTGGATTGTTGATACATTAGACGTTAGATTACTACATGTATAGTCACACGTTCACCAAAGTGGTTCTTTTAACAGGATTAGGGCTTTGGTTTGGTTTAGATCCTTTTTATTTGGGTGGGGGGGGGGGGGGTTACTGTAACTTACTGTACAGTCATAAATCTGCTCACTGAATGAATCTACTGTACTTCTTGAGCGGTTAAACTGTTTGACTCAGAACGGTTTCACTTCTAAAACCCACCGTTTCAGCCACTGAGAAATCTCACTGAAAAATGAGCCTCTGATTCTTTTCTCATCCCCTGCACCCGTCTCTCCATTCAGGAGGCTTTATTTTATTCCATAACTATACTTCCTTTGAGCTCTATTTAAAGAAAGAGAGCCTTCTCTCTCAATGAGTATGTTTACATGTACACTAATCTTCCACTATTTTTCTCTGCTGAGCTGCTTTAAAGATGTAAAATCTTGAAGATAAATGAGAATAAAACTTTACCAACGCCCAAATGAATGTACCTCGGTCCGTGATTAAATGTATTATATCCCTGTGCAAGAAAGCTAGGTGTTATTTTGAATTATTGTTCAAAATTACAACCTTACAAGCTTCTTCCACCTTAGATCTAGATCTCTTGCGTTTGATGATCCCAGTGTTTGTTTTGTTTTTGATTTGTAACTGTAAAAGTAACTTGCAATACAAATAAGTTTGTTACTATATTATTACTATTATTATAATGACTCACAATTGGTTTTTTATTATTGCCTTCAAAGTTATTGATTCTCCTGCTTCATTTATTTATGGATTTATGGCGTGTAGTTTTTATACACAACATGTAACAGATGTTTCATTTCTAACGGACAAACTGTCCAGATGTGACATCTGGTGATTTCTCTGTTTGTTGTTATCTGAACCAACAGCATGTAATTTTTTTTTTGGGACATCCCCTCCTCCTTCTTCTTCCTCTTGTTAATGTCACAGTGGCCACATCAATACAACGAAAACAAAACAGCTTACCTCCTGAGAACTGAACGCTGGGAAATTCCTCAAGATATTACTTATAACTGCAGATCTTCTTTCAAAAATGACTTTCAAATTTTAGATGTACAACCACGACCAACTTTTACAGAAATAAATCTGTAAAAAGTACATGTTAAGTTATGAGGAAGTCAATGTCTGTTTTCCACATCGTCTGCATGTCATGTCACTTATTTGATAGCTCCTTAACTCCTCGGCCCTCGGAGGTTGTTCTGTCCCTCCTTGGTGAAGTCTGGGATCAATGAGGAGCCATGAGCGAGGAATCACGAGAGCAGCCTTCCCGGAAGCCGTGCAGCTGAGGGAGTTGCTAACTCCGCACACACAGCTGAATCTATGTGACACTTCAGAGGAAAGTACATCTTATCCCTGTAAAAACACCTTTGCTTGTTGCCTCTCTCCTCCGATGATTTCCTCGCTTCTCTCCCGCGCCTCCTCGGTGGGAGGGACTAAGACGCGAGGAAGGGAGGCAAGTGGAGGACTACAGGAGGCAATTTAAGGGTTAAACGATGCAACCACTGACTCAGCAAGTGGTTCTGAATCAGTGTCTTGCTCTTGGACTTTAACTATTAAAGGTGTGACTCTAGAGTTTACTCACCACAGCGCCCACTCGGCCTCGGGGTCCTTTCACGCCCCGATCCCCCTTCTGGCCCTGCAGAGGTAGAAAACAAGACATTAGGACACCGATGTTCAGCAGTTTGTTTCATCCAACAGGTCTATTACACAGCAAACATTTTTTACTTCAACATCTCATTTTTCCCCCGTTAAAGGGGTTTGTTTGGAGAGTATGTCCAAAGCAGGGGATGGGGTGGGTTGGGTGGGGTGAGGATCCACCCTCCCCCTGCCAAGGAAAATAAAGAATAAAGAATAAAGTTTTACAGTTTAACAGCGACCGCTGGTCCACTATCTCCATAGAGGTCTAATTAAATGATGATATAAAGCTTTTTAAGGATGGAACCAAGCTAACCAGCTCTGAGATGAATCATAAAATCATAAAACATTTGGTTTGGCTTAAAAGAACATTTTGAAAACAGAAATAAAAGCCTAAGGTACGAGACTGTGTCCATAAACGGTCATAGAGTTGGTGGTAGCAGTTCACTCTAGCCATTGCGGGTTTGGTAAACATTTCCATGCTAAGAACAATCTCCAACATTTAGAGACTTTGCTGTTACACTTAGGATTGTGGGTAGTGTAGTACTTCTCTGTGATATAGCAGATTTTTCTGAAAACAAGGTTGATTTCATACGGACTTTGGGTTTCTACAGGAGCAGAAACCTTTGTTTCACAAACTCCGGTGCTCGTGGTCAGTCTAACTCAGATAGTTCAGACATAATGGCTGATAATCTTTATCCTTATGGAGAAAATTAACGGGATTTTGACTTTTGAAACCTCACTGTTGAGCTCTATTTGTGATTTGAGGTATTGTGTTTTATAAATAAAATTGTATTCCTACTGTAAAATGTCAAAATGTCATCTGTGAAAAAAAGCCTATTGTGTTAAACAATTACGTGTACGTTTCTCTAATGGTCAAACTCAATAGATTGTGCAGGAAAACAGACTTGTGTGCTCTGGCGCGATGCGTAGCGACTCACATTAAAATAGAAAACAATAGGCGGGGGTGTTTTGACGGACATGATACACTGCCAGTGTGCTTTGTCATTCAGAACGAAATATCAAATGACTTCATGAAATCATTCCCCATGTTGTGATTCATTTTGCAGGACTGTCGGGTAAGAATAATAAATACAGTTTCACAGTTAAGTGGATGAGCCCTTACCAGAGTTCCTGCAGACATTTTTCATGCAATTACTGGATGAGTCACATTCAAATTCTCCCGGTTGAAGCATCAGAACAAACAATAGACACTAATCTCAAAAGAATCCAATGAATCCAATCAGAGAGCATTCCCCCTGCTATATGGCTGATGAAACAACAGTGAAATATTTTGATTGGATAGCTGTAATTTATCTCTATAGCGTTGTTAAATTAATCTGGGAGGCCTTTATGTTTCTGTGTTGAAGATCATTGAGGTTATCGTGAAAGATTAACTTTCATATGCAAACTGAGAGGAGGATGAAAACATGTGTGTGAGCAGATGTTGCTACATGACACACAAATGTAACTAAAACCCCATTCGCATGGGACTAGTTTTACCTGGGGAGCTCATTAATTTGTAATAATTGCGGAGGGTTGTCTGTGACTGTGATCTTCATCCCCTGAGAAAATAAAACAAATCTCAAATTTATTTGAGAGAGTATTTCTTTGATTGATTTTATTTGAATTATTTATATTTATCTTTGATTGGTGGAAACTCCTGGAAAATCAGATTTTGACTATTTGTGTCAGTTTTTGATTTGTTTTTGTATGTGTGGGTGTCCTATTCTTGCTTATTCTTGCTCCACCTATGGGTACATATAAAGTAACCTGAACCTGAAGTCTGTGATTTGTTAGGTACAGATTCCAACAATGACCTTCCACATTTTGTCAAACACAGAATATTAGTCCTGTGTGAATTGGCATCTCTGTGATTCAGGATCATATTGGCTGCATTGGCAATTAAAAAATGACTGTTTTGACAGAGCTTTGTCATCCGATGTGGGGGATACTGTCAGTACATTTGAATAAAATACAGACTTTGCTTATTTCAACTTCTAAATAACATTAAGTCCCCTGGTAATAGTAGTCAAGTGTGAATTTAAAACAATAATAAACTGTGAAAAAAATGCTTAAATAAACGAGACCTTGGCGGTAAAAGAGGAAGTGAGAGCATTTGTAGTTGGGACTGATTTTCTGAACTAAACTTTAATGACAATCGTCATCTAATTTCCTATCTGGTTAAAGGTGCATTATAAGTTCCTGCATGGTTTCAGTGCAATTTCATTTTTGTCTCAAATCGTAGGCATCTCTCCTGAATACACTGTGAAAAAGTCCGGTCTCAGGAGACATCACAGGGATCGCAAACGTGAAACAAACACTAGAGACACAGCCCGTGCACCCAAATACAACAAACCACTCCAGCCAATCACATACTAGACTAAATTTACTTGGAACGATAACAGATGTGACCATGCAGGAACTCACAGTGCACCTACTGTCAGTACTCTATATGTATATCTATGTTTTGTTGAGCCAATATGTTCATTACCTTGGCTCCAAACAGTCCAGGCTCTCCCATTATACCCGGGACTCCTATAGGACCCTGAGGAAGACAAACAGCAGGGATGAACAGAGGTTTGTAGTAGTATGGGGAAAGTCAAGATGGCGGACAGTTTGTAGAGGTTGGTGACACCGACTCACATCTTCTCCGGGGTCACCATCGCTGCCCGGCAGGCCGCCTAGCCCTTTAGTGCCCTGAGAGAGAAAAGGAGAAAGAGAAAACATTAGACAAATCCTGTGTTTTGGTTTATCCTGAAAACAACAGAATCTTATTGGACTCAGCTTGATTTGACTGAAATTTCCTGTTTTGTTTTTACTAGAAGTCGTTTCATTTTATATACAGATAGAGCATTTTTTGGTTAAAAGACAGGACGTTTCAAGTCTGTCTTAAAACAATATTCAGGTGCCCTTATGAACAGTGAACCATGTCTTGCTTGCTGTAAATGTTCCCATTTTATCTATCTATCTATCTATTTATCTATCTATCTATCTATCTATCTATCTATCTATCTATCTGTCTTCCTAATGCATTTCTAATGTAAGTGATAGGAGACTAAAGCAATTCTCCTCGTTTCGTGCAAAAATGTATTCAAAAGGTTTATTTGAAAGTTAATATGAGGCTTCAGAGTAAATCTGGTCCCAGCTTCTCAAAACTGAGGATCTGTTCATTTTCCTTGTTTTACATCACAGTAAATTTTGTATTAAGTATTTGGGTTTTGGACAAAAAACAACAATTTAAAGACGTCCCCTTGGACTCTTGTAAATTGTAATTGACATCATTTTATAAACTAACCATAATCAATAATCTTTCATTTAAGAAAAGACAAGAGATGAATTGATAATAATAAATAGTTCCAGCCCTAATGCAGTCAAACATATTCTCTATATATAACAAATATCTGCATATAAATGCAGAATCTGTAAACAACAAGTGTGTGACCCGTATAATGAAGGTTATTAAAAAGCCATGTCAACATTTCTTCTTTTAGTTTTACTTTAACTTGCATTGGTAATTTTGGTTTCATTTTGCTTTATTTATCTGTAAACAACCTTCAACCGGCACTGTGGCTGCAGTTTTGGTTTCAATTTGGTGTTTTGACTGAACTTATCCCAATATTTACATGTTGGGGTTGATGAGGGGGGATAAGTCAGAAACCTGTTTCTGGCTTCCCATGAAACTAAAAGCAACCGAGAATACTTTGGGAAATTTATGAAACTCAACGATGTATTTCAGTCATGCCCATGTGTCATGGTGCTGTCCAGATTAACAAAGTGATACCTGTCTATCTGTCTAGGTATCTTCTTCTCCTATCAGTTTCTGCTTTACTCAGATGACCTTCCAAGTGATAGTGAGAGTCTAAATGAGGCATTGAAGTCAAGAAAAAGTGAAACTACAGCGATCCTTAACAGCAATTTGGGTATTTTTTGTAACATGAAGTGAAAATTTCAGGGGTAGTTCTTTGTCATGAGAGCCTATCAAACTCTCTAAAAAAAATAGTTTGGAAATGTCTGATTCAGAGTCAGATGAGTCCGGGGTCAGATGACTTCTTAAATGGTATTTCCTCGGGATTAAGAGAGTTCCTTCATCACCCGACATGACAAGCTTTTTATTGGGATAAAAACACAGTTTTTTTGTGATTATAAGTAAAGAGGTTGTGATATAAATGAGTGATCTCAACATAAGCTGTCAAAATATTTAAAATAACGTACAGTAGATGTAGTGATCAGTAATCATCAATAATTATGTCATGACACCAAAGCCTGTTATGTCAAGAGGACAAATTATTTCTTGAAAATTAAAATAATCACATTTGTCCTTCATGGGCTTCTGCAAATTATGAAAAATATGGAATACATTGAGCTCAAAGAATAGTTCAGGATTTTGGGATATACTGTGAACGTATTTGCTTACTTTTTGTACAGTGAGATGAAAAGTACACATCTCTTCACATACAGAATAAGCAAGATCCAGTGTGCTAACTAACTGGAGAGCGTCAGAGGTGCTGGTGTGTGTATCTCTTTAACTTTGGACAGAGCCCAGCTAGCTGTCCACCCCCCTGCTTCAAGTCTTTATGCTAAGCTAGGCTAACCACGTCCTGACTCCAGTTCTGTATTTAACACACAGACATGACAGAGTTCATCAATTCGGGCAAGTGGGTTACATTATTATCTTTTCTCGCCCCCTTCCTCCCCTCTTGCCCACGTCGGAGAATGCTTGTTGAATGCTAACAGTTCCACAATGATTTCCAGGTGTTTTAATATACAATCCTGTGTTATCAATGTTTTTCTTTTCTCTTTTAAAGATAATTTTTTTAGCTATTTTAGGCCTTTATTTTCATAGGACAGAAGAAGACATAAAAGGGGAGAGAGAGGGGGGCGGACGTGCAGCAAAGGGCCGCAGATCGGAGTCAAACCTGCTTCTGCGTTGAGGAGTAAACTACAACATATGGGCGCGCGCTCTACCAGCGCTACCCACGCGCCCATCAATGTTTTTCTTAAGTGCAGTTATTGTTCTCTACATGAATATTGTTCGCATGAAAAACGTCTCATTTGCAGTTATTGTACAAAAAAAAACAACTAAAAAATACAAATGTTCTAACACAAACTCTGTGACATAGTAGAAATGAAGGAGGCTAAAAATGTATGTGGTCAATTATTCCTTCTCAATATAGTGTTTAAAAAAAAAAAATCAACTATCATAGAGTCTTAGTGACGTAATTAAAATGAAGTTTGGTAAATTAGCCTGTTGAGTAGCATCCGTATTAATCTTATCAAGCACAATAAATCCACTGATCATTAACATCCAGACGTGAGACCTGAGTTATTTCAAAACTCCCATCTGCCCTGTTTAAAGTCCCTCTGTAACCCTAATTGTACAGATGAGTTCAGTCTGAGCTACAGACAGAGAGCTGCTGGTTCTACTCTCTGTATCCGTCAGTCACAGTGAGTAGGCAGGCTGTGGTTCAGTGGTTTGCTCAATAGCACTTCAGCAGGACATTTGCAGAAGGACAAACCTGTGACCTTTTAGCTAATGACTGTGTTTTCACAACGCTGGTCATCATGTGTTTATAACCAATGATGAACCACATTATGTCACCCCCTCCCCCCAAACACACACACACACACACACACACACACACACACACACACAAGTGTGTCTCACTATCTTTGTGGGGACCAGTCATTGACATAATGCATTCCCTAGCCCCTTACCCTAACCTTAACCATCAAACCATCAAACCTAAATGCCTAACCCTAACCCTAAACCTAACCCTAACCATAACCTAATTCTAACCCTGATCCTAAAACCAGGTCTTAACTCTCAAACAGCCCTTTAACGTTATGGGGACCAGCATTTTGTCCCCACAAAGCTGTCAGGACCCCATAAGTATACTGTATTCCCAGTTTTTGGTCCCCACAAATGTAGTAAAACATGGTTCACACACACACACACACACACACACACGCACACAGTGATATATTTACTCACTGAGAACTGAGAACAAACTCACAACATCAGTGACATTTAATAATAAATAATAAACTTTAGTAATGAAATACCAAATGTGTGTTTGTACCTTTGGTCCAGTGGGTCCGATGGGTCCCTGCTGTCCAGTATAACCCTGAGGACGACAAGGAACAGGACATGTTTCGTCACAAATACATCTCTGCACATTGAGGAGTAAATTATTTCAAAGATGAAGCAGAGGAGGAAGAAATTACTAAAACGTGGAGTTAAGAAGTAGTGATTGAGTAGCTTTAATCTGTCAAAAAAAGAAATAAAGGAGAAAATATCTCAACAATTTGACTTAAACTGAACATAAAAGCCTTGTTGTTAGTAAAAATGTTTCATACACAATAATAACGTACTCCTTAGAGTCTCCTGGTGGAATTCATGGAAGCGTGTGATGGGATATTTGCTTTTATACAAAATCCAAACCAAATAGGATTAATTTAACAAGAGTAAAAGATCAGATGTTCTCATTGAGCACAGATGATGATTGGGGATGTTTCTTACAGTGTATCCTCTGTCGCCGACGTCGCCTGAAAACCCTGGAGCTCCGACCTGACCCTGTGGGAGAATACGGGACGGTTAAAGAGACTCTATCCACCTCTGCTGGTGAGCAGAAGAAGATGCAACAAGGCTTTAGAATGAATACACGCACATTTCAACCAAATATTGAAGAATATTTCCTGTATTTACAACAGGAAAGATCTAGTGATATTGCTCTGAGATCACTGGACTTCAGTTACCAGACCTGAGCTCCCTCTGGAAGAAACTGGTACTCCAGAAAGCTACGAGAATCATGATTAATTCTGGCAATGTTAGGCGCTGTGTGCATTTCTCTGTGGATTGAGCATTTTGATACTTTATACATTTATTATTTAGTATTTATGTATAACCTCGACCTGCTTCATATAAAAAAAAGACATGGAAGTCTCACTTTTTACAATATGGGACCTTTAAATGCTGCTGATGGCAGCAACCTGTAACATCCAGTGTTTATAATCCTGGGGGAGCATCATGCTTTGATTTATGTAATTATTACTTTACTTAAGTGGGATTTGTATATTTACTTAATTTAGCTTAATTTCTGCAACCTGTGTGTTGCCTGGGTTACCCATTTGTTGACTTGCTGCTACTGACATGTTGGGGGATTGGATGATTGCGATGGTGTTTACTCTTGTCTGTTTTTTCATGTGACTGGTCGACTGCAAAATTGAATTGTCCTTTAAGGATAAATAAAGTAGTTTGAATTGAATTTAATGTGATTGAATGAATCAGAAAGTAATGGATTAAAATCAATAGTTTGGCATTTTTGGGGCATTCACTTCCTGCAGATATATATTGTATGTTGAAGATATATATTGTATGTTGCAGATATGTTGCAGATATATATTGTATGTTGCAGATATATATTGTATGTTGCAGATATATATTGTATGTATATGCAGGTACGTCCGAACTTCTCATGTCTTTTGCGTGTGTTTTATTTCCATACCTTCTGTCCGTCTCGTCCCTGAGCGCCCTCTTTGCCTTCATCACCGCGAGACCCCTGAACACAAAACACAGAAACAATTAAAAAACAGCTGTTTTATGAACAAAAGAGATGTATGATGATGAAGAGAAACACGATTATAAAGGATGGAATTAGATTGGATTTTACAGTTACTTGTGAACTCATTAAATGTGATTAGTTTCTGTTTATTTGACTTTACTTTAGATTCTTAGTCATATTTGATGTATAAAGGTTCAGAGAGGAAAATATGTTATATCTTTATATAGAAGAGCAGGCGAGTCTTCCTGTATTAAACCTAAACAATCTTCAAACTTAAAATATTACACAGGGGTGTCTCAAACATGTCTTTCAGCGCTGACTGCTTTGCCATTGTTAGATAATGAAGTTTTGATTTGTAAAAATCAACAGATCGTTGATTTCACACCCGGACGACTCGTCATTTACAATTTACAATTCTTTTTTAAAAGGATAGGCTCCATGGCATCGAGTGTGATATAACCGCCATATTTTTGGAAAAGTATGACACTAAGGATGTTATGGTCAAATTAAAAATAATGTATTTAAAAAAAAGGTGAAATCACTGATCCTGCTTTTGATTTCCATATTTGAAATTGAAAGCTCATTTAAGATAAGATAAGAAAAACCTTTATTTGTCCCACAGTGGGGAAAATGCGGTTTGCAACAGCAAAGATAGGTAAGTGTACAGAGATAGATAAATAATACAAAATATATCAAACAGTATTATACAATAAATTACACATGAATTATTAAATTGCACTTTGACGCAGTTGTTCAATTGTTTTATTTCAGTCTATTTTCAATTTAGAACTGTAATCGTGACAGCCCTATTATTAAATTTCAATCTCAACTTATACATTTTAGACGCTCTTTTAAGAACAATAACATGTTACTAATTATAAATGTTAATTACCTCTATATAAGCACTTCAAAATCAGTCAGTCAGTCAGGTACATACTGAATATTCAGAGTAATGGTGTGTATTAGAGAGTGTCTTTACCTTTGTGCCTTTACCGCCCTTTGGTCCTGGAGACCCAACGTCACCACGAGGGCCCTGAAATAGAACAAATAAATAGGAATAAAAATGTATAATGTGTATGGGTGTGTTTGTGTAACGCTGACTTCTCCATTTAAAGTTCTAATAAGAACAATAATGAATATATACTGTAATATTAAAAGCTGATTTGAAATAAAAAGGATACTGAAGCATAAAAAATTAGAAATGTAGTGTTTTTATGGTGCCGCAGACGCCTGCCTACTTAAATGTTGTACACTCAGATTTGATATTTGATATCTGTTTTGAAATGAAGAATGCAAACTTTTAGAAACTGGGTTGCAGAAACAAAAGCTTTTGCTGGTGGTTGATCTTTAAAAAAGAAAATCATTCTCATAATTAATTTGCGAAATACTTCTGTTGGTTTATAAATCAGTGAATGGTTGATTTGTGATCTTCTGCTTCCTGTCCCCTACTAATTATACTAATTATAAACTAATTATATTGAAGAAATACAAACATGCCTGTGAGGGTGTGGTAGAAACCTGTAACAGCTTATATAAAAACCACAACCAAAGGACATACACAAACGTAGACATACAAAATCAAAAATACATTTTAAAGTGCTCATATTATGCTTTTTGGCCTTTATTCCTTTCCTGTATTGTGTTATATGTGTTTTTGTCCTTGATTTCATGTTGTCGGGGGAAATCAAGGACAAAAACACATATAACACAATGTGTGGTTACATATTTAAATAGGTGCACGCCAGGCTACGGCGTAGGGTCTGGCGTAGGTCCCTGTCTCCACGTACCTAGCCACGGCTGAAGCATAAATCACGCTTAAGTCTTCCACAAAGAAAACACTGATATGTAGATTAACAGCAACAACAACTGGTAAAGCCCCCAAATCACCAGCAGCCTCCTGTCCTGCGTCACAGCTCCACCTGAGAGCTGCGGGAATCACCATGACGACAGCTTGTGGTTCCTGATTGGCAGGTGGAGGAGCCAAAAAAAACCTCCAACCGACGACTATTGGATCAACAACTAAAGTCAATCAGCACTGCTCCCAGCAGAACACACCAGCACTGATAAACCATACAATACATACAAATTAGAAATTAGACTGTGCATTACTGTAAATACATTTTACTATTTATTTTCATAAGTTATATTTATTTACTGTTTGTTCATCTGTGTCTTGTAGTTTTTTCCCCCTATCCCTTGCTGGGTGGGGGGAGAGAATGAGACCCGACCCCCTTCCCAACACCCCAACCCCCCGCCCACACACACACACACACACACACACACATTTATCAGAACTGGCCGGGGTAATAAAGTCAAAGAGTTTAAATGCAGTGGCAAGCAAACATTTGTTATTAAGATGTGCATAATTCCTAAAGAAAAAAAAACATCCCGAAACACGTGTGACGTTTCGAAACTGCAAGTTAGGAACAATACAGCAGATTCATTATTAATAATAATAATATTATTTACACAAATAAAGACATTTGCATACATAAAAAAGGCCCAAATTGTTGCAAAAACCAACCAGAATGCAGTAAAAGAAGCGTTACGCCCTTGCTCTTAATATATCTTTCTTTTACGTTTTCTATTAATCTGTATTCATTTATGTCATTGCTGCAACAACCACATTCTTTAAATTCATCAATAAGAGAGAAAATAGGAAGAAATGACACTGATGTTTTGTTCAAAATAAAGTTCATTTGATTGATAAATGTTTCCAGCACAGGGAGGTTGTTTCCTTACAGTCTCACCCGGCCCTCCGACTCCTCCGCGGGGACCCTCCATCCCAACGTCACCCTGCCGACAGAAAGACATCACATTTTATTAAAACATCTGCTCATGATGCTGCTAAACTGCTCATATACAATGCAATATAATATATAAACTGGGATTTGCGTTGTTTTTCAAACTTTTCACTAATCAGAAAAAGGTTTTTCCTAATTCTGTTACCAAGACCTTCATTCTTCCTATGGCTGAAAGGTTATGAGGACAGAAAAAACAACAATTTAATTTGTTAAAACAATTAATATACAATATATTTTGGGATATATAAGAGAGGTTTGAGACAGAATAGCATTTATGGCTAAGTGAACCAGATGTTTATACAAATCCATTCATCATTTTAAAGTAACTTTATTAGAAAATTTAACAAATTTCGGACTGCTTTGTTGAGTCTTTCATAATGGTGCATCCCTGATCCATCAGTCTGAATGGTGTGTAAGTGTGTGTGTGTGTGTAAGTGTGTGTGTGTGTGTGTGTGTGTATGTGTGTGTGTGTGTGTGTGTGTGTGTGTGTGTGTGTGTGTGTGTGTGTGTGTTTACCTTTAGACCAAACTCTCCTTGCTCGCCTAGGTCTCCTATAAGTCCAGGTTCTCCCTGTTGACAACATAAGATTCAGTTGCTTAGGTACTTCATAAGTAATTCTCTGAGAACATGTTAACTTATTATTTTCTATTTTGAGTGACAACCTTGTGTTTTTTTTCATAGGAACTAAACACAGCTGAATTAACACAACTTTTCTGCCTTTCTGTCACATCTCCAGCAGCCAGATTCACTGTGTTCAGTCAGAAGGAATCACTGCACATGGGGGGGGCACTTTTAATGACATTTTGAACATGTTAAGAGGCTAAAAACATGTTTAAAACTTGCCCTGTTTAAGCCTGTTGGGTGCTAACTCTAGCAGGAGGATAACTCGGTGTAGGTAGCACCGATTGGTTTCATTTTTCTTGCTAATGACAGCACTCCACATTTCCAAACAACAGAGCTACGTGTTGATATTGACTGGAATTCTCCTTTAACCCACCTTTTGTTGGGTTAAGAAAGACTGCCTGTGCTAGCTGGCTAAATTAGCATTAGATTAATCTTCTATCTATACAGCTAATGTAAATGTTACTGGTGAACTCATTCGTGGGTTAGACCAGTGCTGTTAACCAATACTAAAATTAACTTAATGAGCATGTTGAACGATGTTAGCCCATAATGTTATCCAACAAGCATTAGCTAGCATTTACGTCACTTACAAACCAGCACATTGTAGTAACATTAAGCTGGATCGATATTGATATGAATCAATAAATAATGTCTCTGCTGTTTTACTTTGTTGCAAAGTGGCTTGTAATCAATCACAAAATGATGCAGCGTGGCAAAAAAGCAGTATTACGGTTATGAGTATTTTTTCTGTGACATTGAACACTCCTGAACGTATCATCTGGGTGCAGTGTTTTGACGAAAATTACAAATAACTAGAGGGTGAGAGGTCATATGAAGGCACTGAAGGGCGACTAAAGGAAACGCTCCGTGTCTAAAAATAAAATACCAGATTTCTCTGAGTTTGACATTTGGTGGAAGCATTTGGGACAGTGTAAGAACACAACACGCTCGTTTTTAGACATTTTAATGCAGAAATGTTACATATTGTATCTTTAATGAACGTCTGCTACATTCAAGTCGTTGCCAAATGAGTTGCTACAAAGCTAATTAAGACTGTCAGCTCCACACACTCTCTCTGTATTTCTCAGTATGACTATGTGCAGAAGATTGTGGTGCCCGCCGACTTTCCTGCACAGAAACTCAAGTAAAGATAACGACCTCTTCTGAAGAGTCCATCATGTTTTTTTAATCCTCCGTGTCCTCCTTGGCAACTAGCAACTGTTTTTAGAAAGAAGGGTGGGGGCGGTACGCGATCACGGAAGGCTTGTATCACGTGGACGCGCCGACAGTTTTGTTAGAATTCCTCATGGGAGCGACAGAAACTACACACTAAAGCTTTAAAACTTTACAAACCCTGTTTATGTGTGACTCGTCGCTGTGGGACACTCAGAGAACTGGTTTTAAACTCACCATGGCTCCAGAGAAACCAGAAGCTCCGTCATCTCCCTCAGGTCCGGCGCCGCCCTGTAAAAGGAGACGTCAATGGTCAAAACCACAAATAAACAACAAACCGAAACAAAAAATATGAAGTGTTTGTTATTGTTTGTAACTCAAAAGAGGCAAAGGAGAGTTCTTGCCTTTGCTAAATATGTATGTATGTTCACCAATACATTTTCAATACGTCCTAGGACTGCCGAATAAGAGGAAAATATGAGATAACGTTGTTGAATATTGCGATAACATTACTTATAAATATAATAAATATAAATAGATATTAAAGTGTACTCTGTTCTGCCTTTCTGCTGCTTTCAGTAAACTGCTAAAATACAATCAGATTGCTTTTGAATGAAGTGCAGTTTTCTACAGATACTCTCTTTCAACTAACTAATTTAAAAAATCTTAGTGTACAGTGTACTTAGAGTACAAAACCTTTTGTGATGTTTATCAAGTTTATATCGCAATGACGATTAAAAAACAATATATTGTGCAGGCCTAATACATCCTAAACTCATTTAAAGTCTGGAGCAGTTCATATTATTCCAAATATTCAGTTACAATGTGTAGAAGAAGACAAAACGCATCAGCTGAAAATATATTAAAACTTAAAAACTTTTCACATGTATTTTTATTTCACATTATGATTTAACGAGAGGGCACTCTCTATTTACTGTACTTGTTTTTATTTCTTTGAATCAAAGTATTGTTGTGGCGTCTCACAGAGTATAAAAAGAGAAAATTGGGGATTTATTTTTAACCTGCTCCTTTTACTTTTACTTTTGTTTCCTTGTTTGGCTTTAAGGTCCTTTCTAAGTGTCTCTGCAGCTTTAGTTTCATTTTCATTTTCCTTCAGTTTGTTCCTACATCCAATTTTACTTTTACTTTGTTGATGTCAGTGGTAGTGCAGGTGAATCAGTATAGATCATCATGCCTAGTAGTGTTAGTAAGTATCAGCGTTGCTATGTAACACGGTTTACTTACCACTGGTCCCGTGTCGCCTCCTTTTCCCCGAACCCCTTTGGTTCCTTTATAACCCTAAAAAACAAGAATCACAAATGAAACTCAGCAGCAGTAGCAGAATCAACTGGACACTCAGCTGTAACTTGATTATTATGTTAATCAGGTTTCCTGATGATTAAAAAACATACAGTAAAGATATTTTAGACTCTTACCTCTCTGCCCTGAATCCCTGGCTCACCAGATTTACCCTGCAGACCTCTGGATCCCTGAAAGGAAACAGAAAAAGAATAACGGATACAGAATTGAGTAAAAGATAACAAACACATGCATTTATTGCTTGATTCCTTGTGTGTACATGCAGATAAACTATAACTATGTTTTTAATTGCATGCCCAGTAAACTGAAAATTACACCAGAAATTCTCAGATTTAAACATATTGGGCGGCAACTGCAACAGTGCAATCCCCCCACAGGTTGTACCTCGACCCCTGGACTTCTAAAATAAGTTGATAGGATGACCTCAATGACGTTCACTAAGGGTAAAAATATCAGCCAAATATTCCGGGGCATTAATAACAAGCATTAAGATCTTAAAATGGATTCTAAAACATCCTGGGAGACAATGGAGAGTGTAAATAATGTGTGTAATGTATTTAATGTTAAAAAGCAAGCAACTTCTTTTTTTCTCAGTCTCACTTTCGGGGCTTTCTCATATATATTATCAGTAGAAAAACTGTCTATATGTACTAAGACTATTTTTGATGGTCAGTAGTGACATTATAAGAAAGCCTCCATTAGGCAAATTTAAGATAACTGTCAGAAGAACTGGATGAATGCAGCGACTAAGCAGGATGGAGCAGGAAAAACAGCAGAGTGAGAATAAAGTGGCGATGATGGGATGAAACGAGACGGTACCTTTGGTCCTGCAAAGCCAGCGAATCCAGGCTGTCCGGGTTCACAGTCGCACTCCGTCGGCCCCTCCACCTCGCCCCCAGTCTCCTCCGAGGAGTTGGTGTCATATGGGACCTGAAAACACAGGGAGCGTGAACATATACACTGTGGACTGTCTGCTGGCTGAAGCTATAATATACATTTATTTCTGATGATATTGAGGCCAACAAAGGCTTTTTAAATCTCCGCAACGTGTGAGGATTTTGGTCATTTTTAGTCTGCGGAGACGGGTCTGGCGAGTCCACACAGCATGCCGGGATGGGAGAGAAACGTGCTCTGGTTTATTGGGATTTCTTTAAACCAATCACAATCGTCATGGATGGCGCTAGGCACCGCATGGAGCCCCAGTTCCTCTGCAAAATAGCCTTGGGAAGGAACTTGCTTTGGTAGAACGTGTACGTTCCAACAAAGATTGTTTTAGTCGTGCAACAGAAAACTCCGATTGAACAGATAGTCTAGCTAGCTGTCTGGATTTACCCTGCAGAGATCTGAGGACCAGGTAACCATAGTCCTCAGATTGGACAGATAGTCTAGCTAGCTGTCTGGATTTACCCTGCAGAGATCTGAGGACCAGGTAACCATAGTCCTCAGATTGGACAGATAGTCTAGCTAGCTGTCTGGATTTACCCTGCAGAGATCTGAGGACCAGGTAACCATAGTCCTCAGATTGGACAGATAGTCTAGCTAGCTGTCTGGATTTACCCTGCAGAGATCTGAGGACCAGGTAACCATAGTCCTCAGATTGGACAGATAGTCTAGCTAGCTGTCTGGATTTACCCTGCAGAGATCTGAGGACCAGGTAACCATAGTCCTCAGATTGGACAGATAGTCTAGCTAGCTGTCTGGATTTACCCTGCAGAGATCTGAGGACCAGGTAACTATAGTCCTCAGATTGGACAGATAGTCTAGCTAGCTGTCTGGATTTACCCTGCAGAGATCTGAGGACCAGGTAACCATAGTCCTCAGATTGGACAGATAGTCTAGCTAGCTGTCTGGATTTACCCTGCAGAGATCTGAGGACCAGGTAACCATAGTCCTCAGAAATCAGCCGCAGGTTAGAATTCGGCCGAGAAGAAGGACATCTAATTTTTTTTTTTATTGTTGATTATTTTCTGGATTAATCAAATAGTTTGGGGGCTATTAAATGTTAAGACCTCCAGCCCTTAGTGCTCATACCTGCATGGTCTCTGTGTCTTCTTTGGCATAGTGAGACTCGGCAGTGGTGGCGTAGGGGAAGGCGTCCTCGGTCATCATGGTGACCTGCGTGGGTTCAGGGCCGTACAGGTCGTAGTCCCCCTCCTCGGGTTGTTGGTCCTCTTTGTAGCTTTGAGTTGGCTTAGGTGGATACTCTGATGGCAAAGCGGAGACATTTTAGACGTACTTCAGGGACTTAATGGTGCTTTATTTATTTTTTTACAGTTTGTGGTTCGTTTTTAGGTTGGAGGTCTACCAAGCAATATGTGTGCTTTTTGTTTGGACCAATTTGCGAGTATGGACGACAGAAGTATGGCAAAAGGTTCAATAAATAAATAAATCTGTAAATAAATAAAGGAATAAATAAAAAGGGAAATAAATGAAAGAATAAATACATGCAGAGGTTGGGACCTGAACCTGACCTGATACTGAACAGAATAACAGATGTTTCCAAAAGAAATTTAAATTAGAGCCAATGCTATTGATTGATTTATATCCATGTGATCGGCTCGTTGGTCTAGGGGTATGATTCTCGCTTCGGGTGCGAGAGGTCCCGGGTTCAAATCCCGGACGAGCCCTACCTTTGGAAAGAAATTCTCACATATGTCAAAGACTGAAGGAAACAAACAATTCTGCCCAATATAGAGTACTATCTGTTAGTATTTGACAATGACCTTCTAGGCATTTATTCCTTGATTGATTTATCAGGTAAGAATAAAAAGTAAAGCCTTGTTTGCAGCTGTCCTTCGCTGATGTTTACCTTCGCCTATCTACTCTGTGCCATACCTCGCGGTTTTACCTCGGATCATGTGTAGCTGACTCTGGGTTCCTGTACTCACCTGGTTGAGGAGAGGCGAAGTGGTGGACCATGGAGCCTTCATAGGTGTGTTCCTCACCTGGACAGACACGTGAAACATGATATGTCAGACCTGATTTTACTGTATGGGGTTCACCAGAGAAGTGTGGCTTGTTGGTCTACGATTGATTCTTGGTTTGGGTGTGAGAGGACCTGGGTACAGTTCTGGGATGAGCCCACACTTTACGACAAAAAAGTTTCATCAGTTCAAAAAAGTTTTCAGTTTATAACTTCTATAAATATGATATAGAAATTAAAACTTGCACATTTTACAAAGATGTGTGAGTAGAAAGTAGAGAATAACATAAAAGAAATGCAATGCAAGAATCACTTGTGTGTGGTAAATATGGTATTTTCTTTTAGTTAAAATACAAAACCTTTCCTGGATTCAGCACCAAAAAAAAAAAATATATATATATATATATATATATATATATATATATATATATATATATATATTAATTTTGGCTGCCAATCACACTCAGTAAGAAAAGAAAATTCTGGTAGATTATGATGGATAATTGTGATGATTTTAGACATTTTCTAGACCAAACAATTGTTGTTCCATCCCTAACACAAACATATTCTTGTTCAGTTCTCTCCTACAACAAAATAATCTAGTTTTGCGGTTCCTAATTGTTTTTCCTTTACATATAATAAACAGTCACTTTATTAGCTGCTAATGATAAATCACAGCAGTGTGTGGCAGCTCTGACCTGAGTGGTATCCAGAATATTCATCCTGGCAGAGCGAAGAGACGACACAGAGCAAGAACACAAGCAGCCCTGATAGGAGAGACGCCTGCAGGAGAAAAAAAAAAACATTTACTCATTTAACTCATTTACTCATTTAATACCATCTAACGTCTTTATGAAAACCAGAACAGCATCAAGCAGATACTCTGAAACACCTGGACAGACACCCCCATTAAAGTGACAGTTTGGATGTTTTAAAGTGGGGTTGTATGAGGTACTTATCCATAGTCAGTGTATTACCTACAGTAATACATTAGACAGCCCTTACGGAGGGGGAACTGAAGCCGCTATATGCCTTCTAAGCTCTCTTCAAAGCCACCAGATTCCTTTAAAAAAAAAAAAAAAGGCATTATACCTTGCAGAAGATGGTAGTTGCTGCTCTACTGCTGCCTTGATCGGTTAGTTTGTGTCATCGAAGCAGCGGTAGAGCAGCAACTCCTGTGTTCTGCGAGGTATAATGCCATTTTTGTCAAAATGAGTCTGGTGGCTTTGAAGAGAGCAGAGATAATGGCTTCCGTTCTCTGTCCTAAAGGTCTCTAAAATGTGTTTAGCTGCTGCCCCCGTCCACAGCAGGACATTGCTTAGTTTCCGTGTCGGTACTCCTGCCTGCTTCGGGAGTTGATGTCGACCCACATCAATGCTGTAGCTAACGCACTTACTGTGGAGAATTAGCACAAACAATCACAGACGTCCCACAAAACATATGAACTAGACCTTTAACTACAGCATGTCACAACTGATCCTGCAGAGTGACATGTATGTGGCTCGTTGGTCTAGGGGTATGATTCTCGCTTCGGGTGCGAGAGGTCCCGGGTTCAAATCCCGGACGAGCCCACACTTTGGGACTTGAAATCTTAAAAAGAAGCTACAGTAAGGAAGTTTAACTGATTAATGTATGATGAATCAGGCTAAAAATATGGTCTTCTCCCCAAAACTGTCACTAAAATGGCAACCGATGAAGGTAAAGTCTCAGGGAGGATCAGAGAAGTCTTTTAGTTGACAGCATTCATAAAAGGTCTCTCTGCGTCTGCTGAAAGTTTGTGCTGCTCAGATGAGCCTCTGCTGGTGTTTGGGTGAGAATCCAACAGACTGAGAGGTTCCTTTGTCAGAGTGAAAACCGCTGAGTTCTTCTCAAATTCATCTGACATTCCTTTAACTTTACTCGGAGCCTGAACAACACTCGTGGAAAAAAAACCTAAAGGTTTAACCGTGCTGGAGAAGTTGAATAACCATCAATAAACTAAAGGGGATCATATTTTCACAATAATCACAATTTCCTCGTGTGTTTTGTGAAACCTCAGTTTGAGCTTGTGAGACATTACATTTTGGAAAAGGACATCTGAAATATGTGAAAGCTGAAATATTTAACCTCTCAAAACTTCAAATGAACTATACACAACTCTTTCAAACTTTAACTTTAATTATCCATTTAGTTAAAAGTAGAGAGGTAAAGTCATTAGTAGACAATAATGTCTGGCAATTTTTTATATTTTCAACAAATTCCATGGAGAGACCAATGCTGACAATTTGGTTTCTTTCAAAAGAAATTTAAGTTTTTCTTTTTTTTATTCAGTAAAAATGCAGCAAAGAGTAAAGGCAACGTATGTTTTTGTTAGACAATGAGACAATAAACAGAAAAAGTGGAAAGAATACATAAATGAACAGTGTTTAACTTAATATCCAGGGTGTATGCCAGTAGCAGAAAGATTAAATAAAATATTATTTCACGATCAAATACAGACGTTTAAATCATGTTTTTGCACAAATAAAATTGGTTGGTTAGAGCCAGATTCTCACTGTACTGCAGTGAATTTCAAAACATTTTATAAAACACTCTTTCTGCCCCCAGTGTTCCTGTGGTTGCTGTGCAGTATGATGCTGTAAATTAACACCTACTACAGGTTAGTTTTAGCATCCAAAATCAACTGTAACGGGAGTACTAGGGAGAAGATGTTGCAAAAACACAAATAATCCTGACCTGCAGGACCTCTGGGGCTGGGAGGTGAGACACTCCCTCGCTGCATACTCGTTCTTATTTAACATCTTCTCAGGTTTTTGTCGTTTGTTTCATGCATGCTATTGTAAAAATGCCAAATCTTTTGACATTTCAGGGTGTTTTGATTCATTATTTCCTTTTGGGCCTCGAATGTAATTATTTTCACACGGATTATACTTTACTTCACTAAATAAAAATGCCTTGCTTGAGTCTGGCCGGTATGCACTTTCAGGGGAAATGAAATATATTTCCTATAAAAGATCGGCTTTGGTTTGATGCATCTTTCAAGAAAAAATGCCACAGGCAGCCAAGGTGCAAAATACAATCTGTCATTATTAACCACGATGGAAAATTATCCACAAAAACGCACAAACAAAGCCGGACAGACCTTCATTTTTTCACACCAACTGAATGCAAAGCATGACTCTGAGTGGATTCCTCTGTTGTATTGAAGAAAGGGTTATGCAGGTAGCAGAAATGAATAATAAAATACTATTTGAAGAGCAAATGCTAACATGTTTAAATAGTTTTTACACAACTAACATGGGTGGGTTTCAGCTAGATTCTTTCTGCAGGTCAGTTCAGTATAACATGAGTTTAGTTGATCAACAACAGATCGGGTCAGGGAAGTGTAAAGATAAAGTATATTTGTTGGAATTATGTCAATGAATTTTCCAGGCTGTCAAACCGCTGATCTCGCTCCTTGAGAAACAAACTAAATCGAACAAAGAAACCACAAAGTGGGCGCCAGGATAGCTCAGTTGGTAGAGCGGGCGCCCACGTGTTGAGATTTAATCTTCGACGCAGCGGCCCGGGGTTCAACTCTGACCTGCGGCCCTTTGCTGCATGTCATTCCCTCTCTCTCTCCACTTTCATGTCTTCAGCTGTCCTGTCAAAAATAAAGGCTGAAAAAATGCCCAAAAAAATCTTTATTTAAAAAAAAAAAAGAGACCGCCAATACTTAAATGTGGAAACTCACTTATTAAAATTTATTTTGAAAATGATGATTTTAACGCCTGGTATTTTGACACTTGTAAGGGCTTGATGACACCCTGGGAAACACTATTATACACTATTAACACTAAATCGCAATTCAGATTAAAGATGGAGAACCAAACCTTTGCTGGATCCCTTTTACACTCAAATGTCCATGTAGAGTTGGTCCCATTTAAAAACTGCTGGACCTGGACAGTTTCTCTGCTCTAGAAGGTGTCCCGTTGCTGTAACCAACCATGTTGCAACGGCTCTGTCCAATTTCTACAAGAGTAAACAGTCCAAAACTGATATTTGTACACAATTTTCTTTCCATTACAAAAAAATCATTTTAATTTATCTCATTTGACTCAAATCAACTTTTATTCCACCCCTGCTCCCGTCAGGGGGCTAAAACAGACACCAAACCTTCAGGGCCCCTGGCCAAACCCAGACCGTCCTCTCTTACCTTGTCGCTGGAGGCTCCCATGGTGCTGCAGTCCACTCAGACCAGACCAGACTAGATCCTCCACAGGACGCTTTCAGGATTCAGACGAGGATAAAGGAAGAACCTGATTAAGCTTTCCCTGAGCAGCTCTCCTCACAGCATTATCAACCCGATGGTTCCCCCTGTCCTGTCTCTGTCTCCTCTCTGTCTCTCCAGGATCCCTCAGGTTCCCAGGCACTGACGGGATCCTCTCCGACCTTTTCTGTTGTTCTTCTTCTTCTCGTCGTCTATCTCTGCGTCTCAACAGGGTGAGAAATACCTGAGCCAGAATACAGCATCAGCAGGGAACAGAGAGAAAAAGAGAAGATGGATGGGTTTGCGCAGAATATTCATGCCTGCAAAGTCTTAATTTTAAACTACATCTTTCTTTTCACATTTTAATATCTGAAATCTCCACTACAAATTAATTCTTCTGCTTACAACTTGCCACCAAATTCCACTGAAAATTGGTTTAATGGTTTGACATTTCCTACTGCCAACAAAACAAAATCTTCATGCCAAAAAGTCAACTTGTAACATGTACAATACTTGAATACTTTTGAAGAAGCAGCAAACACTTTATCTACAGCTCGAAATGGAAACTACAGATTAGTTTCAGCACCAATTTCACATTTGATCTTTTTCACAATCACCTTCATTATATTAAAAAAAAAAGTCATCTTTGTCAACATCAGGATACAAAAAGGTTTGGTTTTATGAAAAATAAAAAAAAATGTGGCTTTTTTTCCTTTAGTCTGTAGTGACAGTGGATAGACAGGAAAGGGGGGAGAAAGGAGAAGAGAGGGGAAAGGGCCACATGCAGGCCTTTAAAAAATATTTTGAATGAATTAATCTGAAAAATCGAAAGAACTGAAACAGTACCGTGATGAAAGAATTAAATGAGATTTTATTATAATAATTTAGCCTAAACTTCGCATTGATCTGAACTAGAGCTACAACTATAAGTTGATCAACAGAACATTTAAGCAACTATTTTAATAATCAAATCTTTTAAGTAATCTTTGGAGCAAAAATGCTAAACATTGGATGGCTCCAATTCTTAAAATGTGACAACTTCTTGTTTTTACTACTTTTGACATTACTGTAAAACAGAATATCTTTGATTTTTGGACTCTTGGTTAGACAAACCAAGACGTTAAATGTCATCTTGGGCTCGGGGAAAGGTGTTAATTTTTCTTTCTTTTGTTTTTTTGACCAAAATAATCATGAATTGAACGCGGTTGAAGCCTTTAGAGCAATGTTACTACGTCTGAGTTCATTCAGAAGAACGTGCAGTATATGTAAACAAACTGGAGTATTTGAACATATAAACTGAGGTCATGTACAGTACAGCGAGAATAAACCTTCATCATCATGGCTGCTTCTCCTTTTGAGCGTCGCTCTTCCAGGAAAGACTTGCAGGCCTCCTGAGAGTCCCTGCAGCCAGTTTAAATTGCTGCGCGCCAGTAAGATCTGTCACTTCCAAGTGCCTCCCAGTAGTCAGGCTGTCGGAGAAGACGTTAAGATCCTTCTTAAATGCAAAATAAAACCTAAGACATATTTCTAAGATGTTGTTATTCCTTGGCTTAGTGAGCTTCCTCAGTGATTCATCATTCCTACTGAAAGTTTAGTGTTTTAAATTGATCCAAAAGGTAATTCAGTAATGTACTGTGTAAAGTGATGCTTTTGTTCTCACAAATGAGCGATTACATAAACATTTTTAATCCCTTTTTATTGAAAAATATTTACAAAACTTTTAATAGAAATATTTTAAATAAGCAATTTTTTTACATAAAGTTTTAAAAGCACAGCACACAACAGCTAAACCCTCCTCAGAATAAATCCCCTGTATTGTGTGGAAAGCATCGGTGGCCCTGCTTACTAGCCTGCGCGTTCACGGCAGGCTCGAGGAGCTGTGGAGGGGGGGGGGCTGTAGCGCAGCAGAGAGCAAGGGGGAGGAGCCTGTAAGGTGTGCTTGTTCAAATTTTTAGGCTAAGTCCACGTTTCCTCAAAACTACCTACTGCAGCTTTAATGACGTCTTCAAAAACATAGGTGAGGTTGGGGGTATTTAATAACACCATATAATAACATTTTAGGGAGGCGAGTGTCATTCCTTCGATAAACATGCCCAGCCCATCGGAGGTGGCGTTCACATAGGATGGTGTGCAGGTCACAAGAGCCAATTTTCTCAAGTATGGCAGAGTTTGGCACATGGTCCTTGCAGCATACACCCAGTATGGAACGAAGGAAGCAGAAATATAAAAGCGTTGAGGCTTTCTCATTGTCTTTTGGGCTAACATAATCGTGACTTGAAGCTGGTTCAAGCCTTTAGAGAAATGTGACTAAGTTTGAGTTTATTCAGAAGCATGTACTGTATATCTAAACAATCTGTGGAATATTCTAACATTCAGTTCATTTACAGTGCAGCGAGAATAAACCTTCAACATTTAGTTACATAATCATACGTGCGTCCCTTCACAAGTCTAGTGACAACTCATTACATAATCTGTGATCTACATGATCTAATGTAGTTTTAAAATGACTTGAACATTTTAAGCATCTTTTTTTCTGGGATTTTAGTTTTTTTCAAAGACTTCTGAAACCCAAATTTCAAATTAAAAGACTTCACAGGATTCTTCCCAATGAGTACAGAAACCTTGTGTAAACACGTGAGGACACTTTGCAAAGTCAAGCCTGAAACCGGAGTGACCTTTAACCCCGTGACATAAGTGTGCCAGCTATGACACTCCCGTCCAACATTCCATGTGGTCTGTAGTTGAAAACCACTCACAGCCAATCAGGAAGAGGTGGACGGGGCCTGTCCAAGATTGGCCATACGCTGCAAAGATTAATCGATTAGTTGTCAACTATTAAATTAATTGCCAACTATTTAGATAATCGATAAAATCAGTTTGAGACATTTTTTATGAATAAAGTGTAAAAATTCTCTGATTCCAGCTTTGTTCAATGTGAATATGTTCTCGTTTCTTCTCTTCTCTGTGACAGTAAACTGAATGTCTTTGACTTGTGGACAAAACACGACATTTCAGGACATCATCTTGGGCTTTGGGAAAGACTGACCCACATTTTTCACCATCTTTTGACATTTTAGAGACCAAACTAATCCATTAATCAAGAAAATAATGAACAGATTAATCAATAGTTAGTTGCAGACATGGAATTACACGGAAAAACTGAGAAATTTAAAAGCAGTAGTAGTAAAACATGATATGAAAGTAATGTTTTATATTTTAAAATGGTGTTTGTGAAGCACAAAAAGCCCAAAATGTAAATGTTGCTGGTTCCCAAAACTTTATTCTCATTTATTTCTTTGCAAAATCCCCTCGTTCATAATCTTAAAATGTTATGACACCTGAGATCTTCTGACCCGCAGGAGCCCCAACGATCTTTGACCTCATCTGATCTCTTGCTGCTGTTCCAGCACTATCACTTCTCCTTCTCCTTCTTTTTCTTCTTCTTGTGGTGGTGGTGGTCATCAGGAGAATGGGAATCCCTGCAAAGATGCGCAACAGTGAGAATTTTGAATTTAGTCATTTTCAGAAACAAAAGCCTGTTTTGTATAATAAAGTTTTGACCAATGGCTGTTGCCATCTGATATTTTTTCTGTAGCTGCATTGTAAGTAACACTTCATTCATACAGCACTTTTAAAAACACAGTTACAAAATGATTTTCACACACATGCGCAATACATATGAATAAATACATTTAAATAAACATTATGTTTAAAGTACAGCATATAGGGGGTGCAGCCCTTTCCACAAAGGCTTATGTATAAAGGTGGGTTTGTAAAAGGCGTTGAAAACAGTCGAGAGAGTCAGCAGACCTGACGGACTGAGGGAGAAGATTCCAGAGGGTTGGAGCTAAAATGGCAAAGGCACGATCTCCTTTGGTTTTGTAGTTGGAGCGAGGAATGGATAAAAGGGGCGACAATCTGAGTGGGCGTGTAGTGGCGTGAGGAACAAGGAGCTCAGAAATGTAGCGGGGGAGGGAAAGGTCATGTAATGCCTTCAAGGTAATCAATAGGATCTTAGAAGATATTCTGAATTTTACAGGAAGCCAATAAACTGAACAAACTGATCAGGAAGGCTGGCTCCGTGATCGGCTGCAAACAGGACACGTTTGAAGCTGTGGTGGAGAGGAGGTCTCTGAACAAACAGTTATCTATCATGGATAACCCCGCCCAGCCTCTCAACCCCCCCCCCACACTGGTCCACCAGAGGAGCTCCTTCTCAAAGAGACTCCGACAGCTTCGATGTCGCACGGACCGCTACAGGAAATCCTTCCTACCACAGGCAATAAAACTCTTTAACACGTCATCACTGGGTGCTAGATAAGACTGAGACACCACACTACTGCACTAAGTGCAACCTGCACAATAGGTTCATTTACATGTTAGCATATTATTTAAGCAGTTGCACATTTTTTTCCCATCCTGTATATATTCAAATATTTGTTCTTTTATTTTACTCCTATTATTATTATTTCATGTATAGTGTATGTATATTTTATCCTAGTATTTAATTTATATTTATACTCTGTGCTGTGTGACTGATGTTCGTGTGCTGCCCTAACACCGTAATTTCCCATTTTTCTTGGGATCAATAAATAAATATCTATCTATCTATCTATCTATCTATCTATAGGGATGCAAGGATTGGTGTAATAGGAGACTGGCGACTTGTTCGGTTTGACAGTCTGGCAGCTGCATTTTGTACAAGTTGTTTTAAAAGAAGACAAACTTGTGTTAAGCATCCAGTAATGTAGTGTAAAAAAACAACTATAGACAATATTAGTTGGTTTGTCCTCTCTCACCTCTCCCTCTTCTTCCTCTTCTTCTTGCTCTCTCGGTCCTGGCTTCGCTCTCGGCTGCGATGGCGTCTGCTGTGGGAGTGGCGAGACTCCGACGACACCGAGCGCCTCTCATCCAGCCGACGCCTGACAGACAGATAATATCAATCGTTGACGCAGTGCTCAAACAGATTTTCTTCACTCCAAAATAGGTTTCATTTCCTTATTAAACAAAAGGACAGGAAACTCATCGTCAGGGGGTCACAGTGTTCGTCGTACCTTTGGGAGGAGAGTTCAGATCTTGTTGACTCTTCCTCTTCTTCTCTCCACTGTCTGGTGAGCTCCTGTGAGTGGACGTTGATCACCTCTCTGATCACCTACAGGGCTCCCAGTCACAATCAATTAGTACCTTTATTTAACAAGAGTTTTACTGAGGACTAGGGCTGCACAGTAAATCACATTTTAATCAAAAGCGCAATATGGACTGGGGGGGTTGGGTGCAGTTTGTCTATGGCAAAATGTGTAAAACCATCAGACAACCAACAGCTACTCGCAAAAATCACACTATAAATCCTTTTTATTTATACTTTACTATTTTTCAATGAAAATGAGAATAATGATACAAAAATGATCATTCCCTCCAATATCGTGCATCACTTTGCAATCGCAATATCATTCAAAATAGTCACAATTGCATATTTGTCTCATATTGTGCAGTCCTCCAGCGGAGCCACTCTCGGAGCTTCAGGTTTTCACCGTTACACAAAAACACCAGCGTTTGCTGGACAGTTTATTTTCCTGCACAATAAGATTTCTGTGTAAGAAAAAAGTGCTTTTGGTTTCCTTTTCACTCATGGATGGGAGTAGGAAGAGACAGCAGGAAGAGTCATAAAAAAAAAAACATATGCAGGCATTAAAGGTTGGTTTTAATAAACAAAAAGGCCTTTAATTCATTTGGCAAGACTTTTAAAAGCATACCACCACGTGTCAGGTTGAGCCTTCCTCAGGGTGTAGTGATTGAAGATTTCTGTGCATTTCAAGAATCTGTTGCATTGATTGGTCATAACAGCCAGAGTCCTGTGGTTTTACTACATTACTTGACGAATGATTTTGAACCTGTTCAAATTGCTTGCGAAAGGTAATGAGACACATAGTGGTAGAGCGCATGGCCATATATAGAGGCTCAGTTCTTGACGCAGAGGCCACAGGCTTGTTGTCGACCTACGGCCTCTCACAGTAAAGGCCTACATGGCTAAAAAAAAATATACATATACAAAAACAAGAAAGGTAATGAGACGTGATGAGCGGGGGAAACTCCTGTTGTGCGCTGGACTGTCAGGATCTTGAGCATTTGCTTAATGGTTTTGTTGTTTGCCTGTCTCACCATTCCTCAAGAACAAAGCCATTTGAACTCTGAATATATAAACTAACAGCAAAAGGATGCCTAAAAATGTGTGACAACATATAGAAGGGATTATGGGTAAAAAGAAGCAGCCAAACATTGCTCTCTGCTCGCTGGTACCTCAGTGTAGGACTTCTTGGTGATGTGCACGTTCTTGGCCCGGTAAGACTGACGCCGCCTCTTGTAGTCCCTCATCTCTGCCATCAGCTCCAGGTGAGTCTTTGGTTCATTCTGTTGTTCATCTACACACAAACACACACTCATTTTACCTGAGGACAACGCTGAGGGGAAAAACAAACTGCTCTTTGTGCAGTCACCAAAATAAAAGCAAAATGCGAAGCCAGACAGAAACTATTTTTAACAGTAATATTAGGGAACAAACAACTAATAAGGAAGATTTTTGCGGGTTTCCATGTACTGTTAATATGACCTAGTTTCCGATGTTTGGGAGGCTTTTGGAAGTCTTCACCTTGATTTGCGAGTCTTACCCTTCTGGAGTTTTGACACCAAGTCTACGTAGAGATCATCGTTGCTGGAGGAGGCCGCTTCCTTCTGTTGGTTGAGGACGCTGACCACGTGATCGTACAGAGCAAGCCGGTCGGCCACAGTGAGGTCACACACCGCACGCTTGTGGTTCTCAGGCACGTCGACGGGCTGGCCGGAGTACTGACCTGATGGAGGACCAGAGAAGCTTTACACACAAATCGCCCTGACACTTTGTGCTTTAAAATAAAAACTATTATACATCTGGATGTGGTCAACAGAACTCATGCCCACAATACGAGTCCAGCTGTGAGCCTTTATCAATTGTTCATCTCCTTTGTGATCAATATGGATCTAGTGATTGACATCAGTAAGCGATCATGGCTTTTAACTAGAATAATTTTAGCAGTGGACTTCATAGAAAGAGGAAGTGACGTTAATATTTTGCACATGAAGTCTTGTCTTGTGTATGACGATTTTCCCCAACACGTAAAGGGAAAAGAGTTTGTTAAAATATGTATAGGGTTAGGTGTGAGAGTGTGTGTGTCCCAGCCCGGCCCCGTGGTTTGAAAGGATATGATGTTAAAGGATACTACACGTAATCAGGCAAGCCTGAACCAGAGCTGCAGAACTTTCTAGAGCCCAGCTCCTCTCTAATACTCACCACTGTCACTGCAAACAGAACACACAACACACGGATAAGAGACGTCAGCAGATATATGACATCAAATAATAGCCAACAGCCCCAAATCAAGAAAGTATAGATTATTAAACTATATATTATATCTTATTCAGTTGGATTAATATTTGGGGGGAAATGAGGCCAATGTAGGTCCAGAGGGTGCAAACAGCTGCGTGATGAGTAATTGAGGATGGTACAAGATATTGCTCTGGTGACATCTAGTGGTTAGTCACTGCATCTGGAGTTTATGGTGTCCATTTGCACCTCTGACAGTGAACCATTACAAATTAAGCTCACACCTTGCCAGAAGACACCCTCCATCCTCATCAGCGGTGCAGCAGATCTCGCCTGCAGGATCACCTGGTGCTGGGTGGGTTTGTCTGAATGAAAGAAAACAACATAATGCACATGAAAAATGTCTAAGTGTGTGTTTCTGGTCAGGGTTGGTTAAACCAGAAACATACCCTTTAACTTCTATTTGTATTTCATATCATCCCATAGTAAAGATGAAAAAATGGTTCCCGGTTGAGGTAAGTGGTTGTATTTTTTTAAATTAATAACCAATAAAAAGATCTTATAAATGAAAAAAAGTATTTTATACCGTCTTTTAGTTCTTAAAGTGTTTTCTTTCTTGTTCTTTAAACTTATCCTTAGAAAAATAAATCCCATAAACAAGGAGAAGAAGAAAAAGGTATATTTGTTTTTAGGTCTTTTTTTTATCTTTCCCTTTCAAAACAAAGATTATTTTCCAGAACTTCTTGACTTTAATCAGGTGATCTTTGGAGCTATGTAACTTTAAATAATAACAGTGGTTGTATTTTCTATTGTGTTATTTCCAGGAACAAAGGCATCATTATATAAAAAAGAAGGTAATTTTATTACACCACTGACCCAGATTATCTGAATTGGGATTTAAGATAACGATCATCAATAATGACTCACCCATTGTAAAGCTTCTGACACTGCTGTTCTCATAACACACAGAAGGGTCGAACATCTCCGCCTGCAATACAGTGATAAACTTTTAATTGCTCTCTTGATGATTAACAGCATTACATTAACACAGACTACACGGTGTACTGGCACAGATTGAGGTTGTAAAACACACCCGTAAAGGGAAATTCATAGTATTAACTACAAGCTCATAACTAGGGTGGAAATCAGAGCTGGGTACCTCACGATACAGTAAGATGCACAAAACATGGCTCACAATACAGATAATATCCCAATACAGAAATCCTGGGATAATCACAATATTGCTAGACAATCCAGTGTTTCCTCTGTTGATTTTGTAGTGGCAGCCAGGGTATCAGAAATAGAGCAGACGCACAATGTAGTCGCAGTTGCCTTTTAAATGATCCTGCTGACATACTGCACCCCGGTTGGCTGCTGCTCACTTTGCAATTTAACAAGTTAAATTGCAACTAATTTAACTTTAACAACTATTCAGAGTTTATTGGGCCCGTCCAGTTTAACACCACATACTGTTGCGTTGATGTAGGTTATTGTCAAATCGTTCACCTTCTTCCAAGTCTATTAAACTATTAAACAAACAGCTCCAGTTGTTTTGGACAGACCTGCCTCCACTGCTAAAAAAAACCCCATTGTAATCCTATAATTAATCATTTACTTTTACAGGGCAGTTCTAGCATATTGCCTTTCTTATCAATTTTGTTTGTCCCATGAGTTGTATAAAAGCTGAAGTGGGTCCAGACTTTGGACCAAAACATGGCTTATTTTCCTCAAACTGCTCACCGCCATCGCTTTGAAAACCTCCTCGGCTTCAACTTATGTTAAAGTTTCTCTCATTCATGTGCTGAGCGCTACCTCGAGGAGACATGAAGCACCGACACTGGGAGCAGGGACATCTACTTGGAGCGCCCTTGTTTTAATAATTACAATATCAATATGGGGAGCCAGCATATTGATTCTAGTATCCCACGAATAAAAGACAACTACACTACCAGTCAAAAGTTTGGGGTCACTTCTACATTTCCATACCACTCCATTATAGACAGAATACCTGCTAATTTGGGTGGGGGGGCTGATCTTTAATGCAATATCTACATTGCCCATTATCAGCAACCATTCATCCAATGTTCCAAAGGCACATTCTGTGTACTAATCTATCATTTAAAAATAAAAAACTAGAAAAACATTGGAGAACCATTTTACTATTATGTAAGCACATAATGTAATCTGATTACTGCCCTGGTTAAAAAAACAATGCAACTGATCTCAGCTGGCATTCTGTCTACAATGGAGTGCAATGGGGATTTCTGTGTGACCCCAAACTTTTGACCGGTAGTTTATATGTTTCAGTATTTATATTTGGTTCTACCCCTACTCATAACTTTCTACTTTAGTTTCCATTAGACCAGAGCCGTGTGTATGTTACCTCCTCCTCAGCGGAGTAGCCCATCTTTCGGCGGCTGCAGGAGGTTTTGTGTTTCTCCATGCTCCTCACCGGGACTCTGTGGTTGGGGTCGTAGGGACACTGCTCCATTGCTTCCTGTGAAAACATTAAAAAAAAAGAAGAAACAATCGGTTTTTTGATTTATTTTTAGGCGACACACACCACAAATATCTGGCTCCGTGTTTCAGTCTGCAAACACAAATATAAGTTTCACCTGATATTTTTCAGACTTATAAAGTTGAAGTAGCTTTCTATTGGTCTTATGATGGTGTTGTTTTGTTCTACTTGTTTTAGTTTTTCCTTTCTTTGTCTTTGTAATAGTGTATAATATTAACAATAATACTATAGTAATGTCTGGGTCAGGTCTGCTTCCTGTCCCCAGATTCAGAACATGGAAAAGCAGTATTCAGTTTTTATGATCCTCATATCTGGAACAAACTCCCAGAAAACTGCAGGTCCGCTGCAACTCTCAGATCTTTTAACCCTTGTGTTGTCCCCAGTGTGTTTTAACGTTACCTGTTCATGAAACATAAAGCATAGATGGTAGCGTTACATCTTCTCAGCCCTTCTTCTTTCCAACTTGTTACCACTAGTTTTCCACTTCTTGTTGGAATTCAATGGTCAACAAACTTCATTTATATGAAATTATACCTAATTTCTGAGTTTAAAAAAAAGCAGAAATTGTGAATTATTTTGACTAATTGTAAAGATACGAAGATGTGGAGTGGATAATCACCGACAAGTAAACTGTGTGTTAAAGTTTTGTCAGTATAACATTACAGTTTTGAAAACATTTAAATTTTTATGGAAGCATTCATGTTATATTTGGGCACTTTGTTTGAAAGAAACCCACATTTTTGATATAGAAACTTTGAAAACGGGTAATATTTGACCCGAGGACAACAGGAGGGTTAATTCAAGGCTGAAGATTTTTCTTTAGGATACTATACGTGACTCATGAAGTTTAAGTAGCTTTCTATTGGTCTTAAGATGGTGATGTACCATTCTTTGTCTTCGTAATAGTGTATAATAATAATAAAAATAAAAATATAGTAACGTCTGGGTCAGGTCTGCTTCCTGTCTCCAGAATCTGACTGCACTCTAACTTTGTTTTTACAGTTTGAGCTGTTGAATTCAGGAAAGAGGTACAGGGTTCCTTTGTGTAAATATAACAGATATAAGCACTCATTTGTCCCTCTCGCAGTAAAGCTCATTAATGAGCAGAGATGAATGTATGACTATTTTAATGTATATCTGTGACTGTGATGGATGAATGAAATTGGTTTTGTTTTGAAGTATGGCTTTAATCTTATTTAGTATATTTGCACAGGCCTTGTTGACTGTATATTTGTTTTTTTTAATTGTTTTTTAACCCCGTGCTTGTCGTTGTGTCTGTAACTTTTGCAGCTAAGTAAGTTGCTCAGTGTCCAAAGCAAATTTCTTCTTAGGGAGACCAATAAAAAGTACTTTGACTTTTGTTCTTGTATTTTTCTGTCTTACTCTATTTGAGCTGTTTTTATATGTTTTAATTGTTTTAACTGGCTCTTTAAAGTTTAATGTTGTATGTAGCTAGCTAGCTAACTAGCTAACGTTAAACATTTGAAATTGCCTTGTTGCTGACATGTCATACTAGCTCGACGTTACAAATAAAGCTGCTTTTCCTTTACTTATTAAATTGTGACTATGATAAACACGTTGTGTTGTTTTTATTTGGAGGGACGTTAAAAACTAGCTACACGCTAACGCTAAGCTAACGTTAGCCCAACGGTTACCTGGTTACAGTTGTCGGGCGACCATCCCAGCGTTTCAAATATATCGTTTAGCTGCTTTTTGCAGTTTTCTGTGAACTCTGTCAGCTCCTGTAGACGGTCCAGTCGATCCTGAAGAGTCTGCGTCTTTAATGAGTCCGACATTTTGAGGTTTTAAGTCAAAATCAGATGATAATTTGTCCCAAATTCATCGGTTGGGTTTTCTCTGCACTTGCGGCAGCCATGTTCTGCGCGAGACTATGACGTTTCACGGGGCGTTGGCGCCGGGAGCACGGGAGCGATGCATGCTGGTAGTTGAAGTCCACCATTTTATGTACATATATATAGTATATATATATATTATATATATTATTTTTTACCCTTTATCTATATTTTTTATGTTATGTTATTCAATACTATGTTATATTATTTTATATTATATGTTTCCATTTAAAAAAAGAAAAACAGTCATAACAACCAGTAATTTTTTATTGTTTGTTTCTGTTTTAACTCTCAACAATGACAATTGACATGATTTTAATAAAAAGACAAAGACAAACAGCACGTTAAAGACACACTTACACAAAAATAGAGATAGGGTAAAAATATAAAATACAAACAAATTTGATAAATATGTGAGTAATAGCTTTGTTTTCAGTGTTAACAGTCAGAACAGGACACGCTGAAAGTTTCTCAGGGCTCATGTGGGGTAAAGCTGGGCGTCTTGCAGCAGCTCAGGATCCAGCAGATCATCTGTGTACATGTCCTCTGTTCTGAGAAGATAAAAGACAGCAACCATCTTTATAGACCAAAAATACATGTATATGATTGTGTTGCTGTGAACCAATTCTTAGCACACTAAATAGCTCGGGGGAGCTTTTATCCCAGAGTCCTTATGTCTTTTTTCACCCAGTATGTTTCCTTGGGTTAGGGGGCACCGAAATCATGGTTTCAGCTATCCCAATGGATCTGCTCTGCGCCCTGCTATGCCCTGTTACACCCTGCTACCCTCTTTAGTGCCCTGCTACGTCCTGCAGTGCCCTGCTATGCCCTGTTACACCCTGCTACCCTCTTCAGTGCCCTGCTACGTCCTGTAATGCACTGCAGTGCCCTGCTACGTCCTGTATCGCCCTGCAGTGCCCTGCTATGCCCTGTTACACCCTGCTACCATCTTCAATGCCCTGCTACATCCTGCAACGCACTGCAGTGCCCTGCTATGCCCTGTTATACCCTGCTACGCTCTTCAGTGCCATGCTACGTCCTGTAACGCCCTGCAGTGCCCTGCTATGCCCTGCTACGTCCTGTAATGCACTGCAGTGCCATGCTACGTCCTGTAACGCCCTGCAGTGCCCTGCTATGCCCTGCTACGTCCTGTAATGCACTGCAGTGCCATGCTACGTCCTGTAACGCCCTGCAGTGCCCTGCTATGCCCTGCTACGTCCTGTAATGCACTGCAGTGCCATGCTACGTCCTGTAACGCCCTGCAGTGCCCTGCTATGCCCTGCTACGTCCTGTAATGCACTGCAGTGCCCTGCTACGTCCTGTAATGCACTGCAGTGCCCTGCTACATCCTGTAACGCCCTGCAGTGCCCTGCTATGCCCTGTTACACCCTGCTACCCTCTTCAGTGCCCTGCTACGTCTTGTAACGCCCTGCAGTGCCCTGCTATGCCCTGTTACACCCTGCTACCCTCTTCAGTGCCCTGCTACGTCTTGTAACGCCCTGCAGTGCCCTGCTACATCCTGTAACGCCCTGCAGTGCCCTGCTATGCCCTGTTACACCCTGCTACCCTCTTCAGTGCCCTGCTACGTCTTGTAACGCCCTGCAGTGCCCTGCTATGCCCTGTTACACCCTGCTACCCTCTTCAGTGCCCTGCTACGTCTTGTAACGCGCTGCAGTGCCCTGCTATGCCATGAAGTACTACAACTACTATTTCTAGTCATAGTTCCATCATCTTTATTGTTACTATTATTGCCATTTTTTTTCAAACCCCCAACCATCACCCACCATCAGACACCGCCCACCAAGAGCCTGGGTCGGTCCCAGGTTTCTCCCTAAAAGGAGTTTTTCCTCGCCACTGTCGCACTAAATGCTCGCTCTTGGGGGAATTACTAGAATTGTTGGGTCTTTGTAAATTATAGAGTGTGGTCTAAACCTGCTCTATCTGTAAAGTGTCTTTAGATAACTCTTGTTATGATTTGATACTATAAATAAAATTTCATTGAATTTAACTGTCACGCAAAAAGGTTCTTCGCTGTAGAATAAATATACTGTAAGTGTTATTCCATATACCATAGAAAGAATAGCTTTAGTGGTACAGTCAGCATAACTGTCATAAGATATTCCTCCAATACTTACATTACTTCTAGAGTGTCTTCAACAGCGACCTCCTCCACCACCTCCACTCCAACCACCAGGTTCCTCCTCACTGCATAAGCAAAACCACGTCGTTACAAGCATTACATGTGGGGCACTTCTCTGTGGATTTAACGTTCTGTTACTTTCACAGTATTTCACACTTGACCTGCTTTATAATCAGAATAGACATGGAAGTCTCACTTTTTACAATGTGGGACCTTTATAATCAGAGTAAGGAACAGAAAAACCTTGCAAAGCACACAATTTAACCCTTGTGTTGTTTAACCTTTGTGTTGTTGATCATGCAACTTCTTGTCTTTTTGGGTCAAAATTTAAAATCAAAAATATTTTCAACGTTTTGGTCGTCTTTTTTGACTCTCTTGTCGCTTTAGCCAATGTTTCTGTCACTTTTTTCAAAGTTTTTCCGATGTTTTTGTGGGTTTTTTCTGGACTTTTTTTAGACATCATTAAAGCTTTTCTGACATTTCTGTCACTTTTTTCAACGTCCTTTTTTCTTTTTTTAAATGCTATAAAACTAAATAAAACACTCACATTCAATGAAAGAAGTGAACTGATCATTTATTTGACTTGTGAAGAGCGTTGTATGGAACCATCCATGTTATTTCTGTTGACAATTTGGTTGAAAGAAACCCAAATTTCTGAAATTTTGCGAACTTTTTGTCTTTTCTGGGTCCAAATTTAAAATCAAAAATATTTTCAACGTTTTGGTCGTCTTTTTCGACTCTTTTGTCGCTTTACTCAATGTTTCTGTCACTTTTTTCAAAGTTTTTGTCACTTTTCCCAACATATTTAAGAGTTTTTTGTCACTTTTTCCAATGTTTTTGTGTTTTTTTTCTGGACTTTTTTTTTTTTAGACATCTTTGAAGCTTTTTCTGACATTTCTGTCACTTTTTTCAACGTCCTTTAAAAACAAAATAAAACACCCACATTCAATGAAAGTAGTGAACTAATCATTTATTTTACTTGTGAAGAGCATTGTATGGAACCATCCATGTTATTTTTGTTGACAATCTGTTTGAAAGAAACCCAAATTTCTGATATAGAAACTTTTTGCAAATGGGTCCACACAGGAGGGTTAAAGGTCAGGTTAGCACTCACCTCCGTAGTAGACGTATGGAGCTCCAGGCCAGCAGGAACCCAAACCTTCTGGTTGCCTTTGCCCATAACCACACACACATCGCTGGGTCTCCATCCCGGGACCCTCCCAACAACGCCCGCCAGTGAAATCTCCCCCATCAGCACCGATCACTGTTTTTGGCAGCAGTGAGGGAGGAGCGGCTGCAGGGCTGGAGCTGATGATCCCTGAGTGGATGGGGGGTTCGGAGACTGACCGCTGAGCGCCAGCAGTCCGACTGATGACGTCATCACAACCTGCACACACAGGTGGGAAGTTATTGCATAACTCGGTGTGGAATCAGAATCGGTCACTGATAAATAGCTAAAATTAAGGCTGTTTCTTTACAGCTTTTTCATAGAAAATGTATAGATTTAAACTGTACTGCTGATTTATTTTGCACTCGTTTTGGCTGTAAAAACTATTAATGCTATAATGTTCTTTGTTTTAAATATATAAATGAATTGTAACCTAGAGTTGTTGATTTTTCTCTGCAAACGATTAACAAAAAACTTCTAAACATCTTTTTCATAGCCAGGTAGTGTTCAGGGTAACCTGAATTGTATTAAAATTATTATTGCATATTTTATTCACACTTTAAAGACACACCAACAACCCAAACATGCACGGCTGGGTAGATCATAGGCTTGGCTTAGAGCTGCAAGACATGGCCGAATCATATGTCTGATCCGTCTGTTTCCTGTATCTGCTGATAAATCCCGCTGGGTTTGGACAGGGAATGCAGTCACCAGTGACTTAACACACACACACACACGTCACACACACACACACACACACACACTTGCCTGTGCAAACATAGCAGGACAGGAAGTGTGAGATTTTTCATGTACAAACAAAGACATCCAACGACACACACATGCACCATACATCCAATTTTTGAATGTATGGTGCATGGGAGCTGACATGACAGGATCAACAAGTTCATTTTTTTAACCATTCATTCCTTAAATTTTGATTCTCTAATCATTTACATCAGAATCTCTTTTGAAAAATAGACCCCAGAAAAGGAAAGGAAAGTCACACACAAACACATACTGACAGCATCAGACACATTATCTCTAAAAATGACTAAAATTAAAAGTTTAAATTTATCTGATGGGTTGAGACGTTTTTAAGATGTTATACACATTAATACTTTAATCAAGTTATGCCTTTTGACTCTATTTATAGTGCTTCTTGGGCACAAAATAGTCCTTTCGGATAAATAAAGTTCTATTATAGCTTATCTATAATAATAATAATAACTCATTACATTTATACAGCGCTTTATCATCCTCAAAGTGCACATCTAAGAGCATAGTTAATGCCATTAGTGGCTTGACAAGATGTTATATCTGACTTCTTGTTATTTTTATCAATTGCATTGCCTACTTTGTTTTCCAGTTGTATAATAATGTCTATTTTTCTGCTTTTCTTAATGCAACAACTTCATTTCCACATGCCAGAAGCCATTAGCCAGGCTGAGTCTGCGGATGTTTTCAATACGCGCCTTAAGACACGCTGGCTTTTAGTTTTAATTGTGTTTAACCGGTTTTCTTTCATTTTATTTGTTGTTTATGTACATATGGTTATGTAAATATACTGTATACATGTACATACACTGTATCTTTTCTGATCTGATTTCAAGGGTTTCAATTTGTGTCTCAACTTGTTTGAATAGTGTTGTATTTCCGCCACATGTAAATAGTTGCTGGACTCGTAGCTGGAGAGGCGCCAGTTCACCTCCTGGACACTGCCTATGTGCTCTTGAGCAAGGCACCGAACCTCAAACTGCTCGGGGTGCCGGTCCGTTGACAGCTGCAGCCCCCTCACGCTGCCATCTCTGCATGTGTGCATGTATGGGCATGAGTGTGTATTTCACTGCGTGTAATGTGTGTTATAACAACAAAGTGAAAACATTGTAATTCCCTTAACAGGATTATTATTATTATTTATTATTATTATTATTATTATTATTACTATGTTTTATGCTTGTATGCATATGTGTTTGTCTTTGTGGAGTATTTTGGTTTGCATTTAAAGTGCTATATAAATTAAATAGACTTAAACTGAGATCAATAAAGCACGTTCTTACCCAGTCTTAAACCTACCTGTATTATAGCAGCAGGCGGCGGGATGCTCTCCTGCCTCTTCCTCTCCCTCCTCTTCCTCACAGTGGCCCAGCATGGCTGAAGCAAGGTTCCCTGAATGTTGAGGAAGGAGACCCAGAGGAGGTGCTGGAGACCAGAGCCAACAGTCAGGATTCAGTCTGTTCATCTTCAGTGTCCTCCACGAGTGTTTGTGGTCGGGGAGATGAAGTCACGGATAGTCTTCCTCCCTTCCTCTTCGTCTCCGCTCTGCCTCTGAAACCAAAGATGGGGCCACAGATGGTTTTCTTTGGACCGGAGTTGGACGCCGCAGGAGTGACTGTATGAGTCACTTTAGAGAAGCTGATGGGGCAGATCGTCTCAGCTAATGATGTAATGCCTTCAATTAAAGGAGCATGCCTGTGTTTTGCATTAAAACATTGAATACATCCTTAAAAAATCAAATAGCATAGAATAGAAAGCTTTTATTGTCATTATACACAAGTGCAGCACCTGTGCAACGAGACTGAAGCAACCCTTTACAGTGTCAACACGAAATATACAAATATAAAAATATAAAATGTAAGTAGTGCAGAAGAAGAAGAAGAAAAAAAAGAGAGGGGGGAACGTGGTGCACAGTTCCTGAGAGCAACTATATACATATATAAAATAGTAAGAAAGATAAAGGGTTGGTATACACATTATGCAAAAGTCCTGAGTATTAAATATGACACAGTAATGAGATTAAGTGATTAAATATTAAATATCGCACTGTAATGAAATTAAATGGTTAAGTATTAAATAAGTATTAAATATTAAATAAGTATTAAAGTTTTAAATAATAAAACTGGACTGTTGGTTAGACGAAGCAGACATTACTAAAATGTCACTTTGTGACGCCTTTTCTCACTTTTTTCACTGCTTCACCAATCAATCAACCAATCAATGAATCGATTAATTGAGAGAACACTCAGCAGGTGAATCCATAATGAAGTTAATCATTAGTTAAAAGTTCAAAATGAGCTCCAGCTCAACCAACTCCAACAGTAAAATCCTGCTTTTACAATAATGCACGAGTAATAATAATCTAATGATGCAATAATAGAATAACAGTCACAGAGGACATGTTTATACTTGTACATTTCCATGATTATAGGCTACTTACAGGTACAACTGCAAAGATAAAGCAATTCGTTGTCAACTATTAAACTGATCACTAACTAATTTGATAATCGACTTCTCTGATTCCAGCTTCTTCCAGTATTGCAGCTGAGTGTTATTTTGTGTGTGTGTGTGTGTGTGTGATCTGATTTTATTGCATGTTTTTCTTTAACTGTCTTTGATTAAAACCTGTTTTTTCCTGTTGCAAAAAGCTGCTGCAGCCAGCGCTTTGATCCGATTGGTCAATGAGAGGTGACGTGGCCACCCACTGCAGCGCTGAGGAGGAAACGGGCCCTTTAACAACAAACATCCCGAAGGTTTCACATTTCCCTGCCTGTTTCCTGCCGGACTTTGGTCGGGTTATTCCGGGAAATACTGACATTAAGACCCGCCTCGGTGCTTCAGGCTCGTTTAGACTTTATAATCTCATTTCCGGCGTGTTTTTCTTCTTGTTTGAGTAACATTGCATCTGCAGACACACCTCTGAAGAAGTTGGGCGTTAGCGCGGTGTAGGCTACATTTCGACTTGTATTCCTTATTTTATTGCTTTTTATAATAGATTGAATAATGGCCTTTCCAGGATACGGTGCTGCCCCTGGTGGCGTCGCGGTAAGGAAGGTTTTAAATGTAATGAAAGATGTGAATAAAGCGGAGTATGTCCACTGAGCCCCGTCACGGCGGCGAGCGTGTGTTTCCTAGGATGGCGAAGGCCTCTGATTGGCTAATACGCGTTTCCTTCGTTGGTTAGATTGGTTAAATTCAGGCATGAGGATTTGGTTTGTCTGGGAAAACCCTGACGAACTTCCGGCAAATTTGGGAAAACAAAGGTGTCAACCAGGCTAGGATTTGGTTAGATTTAGGGTAAGCAAACAGCCAATCAGAGGCAGAGTAGGGCGGGACATTCCTTCGCCATCCTAGGGGTCGCGTCCCGGTTGCACCGGGTGGGACAGGACCTGTCCAAGTAATGCGGAAGTCGGTCGAGATGGCTGAAATATGCATAGGAAATAGAAAAAAAGAAATATGCAGCACGAGAGGTGTATTATCTGTTTAGATGCCTACCTGATATAAGTCAGTAAGCTTGATGTGCTATCAGCTAACCATTAGGACAAGTTATTAAGCTACATGTTGATTCCAAATACATTTTAATGTTAAGCTTTTCAAGATGGTGCAAGACGTTTCCACATTGTGAAAATACTCCACTACGAGTAAAATACCCACAACAGAATACCCGTTTTTTTCTAGCAAATTTTGGGCCTAGCCTACTTGATTTGTTTTGTTAAACTTTGACCGTTTGTCTACAATCTTTTACAATTTCTTTTAGCCCTTGTATCAGTTTTATGATGTATTTACAATAGGTTAGGGTAAATAAGGGTGGGGTTTCTTCTTTACAGCCCCTGAGGAACACACACACACACACACACACACACACACACACACACTAGATAACCTGATAATTTCAAATCTTTTCAGGGGTCAACACACACTGAGTCAGTGCTGGTGGACTATGCAAAGCATGCAGGCAGCTGGTATTGATTATATTTGAGTGAAGTGCTGCTATTCAGACATTTATGAGGTTTATTTGAGATAAGGTAAACTACTTAAATGCTGCACAAACAACAACTTTCTTGTTTCTCTCTCTCTCTCTCTCTCTCCATGCAGCAGGATCCTCTTTACGGGTATTTTTCAGCTGTAGCTGGACAGGTAACACACCCCCACAATACCAGCCAATAAACATTTAATATTAATAATGCTGTTGATGTTTCTCTAAACTTTGTGCAATTTGCTGATTGTTATCTAACTGTACTTTGGCATTGTGTCTTTCCCATCCTTGTGTTTTCTTAAACTCTGACAGGATGGACAGATCTCAGCAGACGAGCTGCAGACCTGCCTCACACACTCCGGCATCTCTGGCTCATACAAACGTAAGGACACCAGACTGTTTCTATTAAATATGCACTCAAAACAGAAATGCTCTGTTAAGCCTGAGACACATTTGAACCTAGTGCTATTGCATAGAGTGGCCCACCAGACATTGATACATCAGATGGTGCATGATGCCGCTTTTCTAAACATTAAGTCACTTTGTGTCTGCTTAGGTAACAGCCCAATCAAAATGTCTGTTTATGTTGTTCACTTCCTGCAAATGAAGACTCTTATTTAATGATGCAACTTATTGTAGTGGTGGATTTTATGGAGTTGTCCATATGAATGTGTTCTTAGCCTATGTGCTTACTTCCTCCAGCCTTCAGCCTGGAGACCTGCAGACTGATGATCAGCATGCTGGATGTATCCTTCACCCATCAGCACAGAACAAGTGTTTTCTTTCTTTTTTACTATAAAACATTTGGGCACATCCAATCATTGATTTGTTGAAGGCATTGACTCTGTGGTTATATTGGACCAGAGTCACCTGGTGACATTGTTATATAAATCTGTGTGACTGCATAATTAGGGTGAGACATTTGGTTGTTTTCAATAATCTGAGAGCTAATAGAAGAGGATCCAGAACGGAGCCTTGGGGAACGCCACATGTCTCCACATTTTCACACAGATTTTAAGTTTGTTTTTAGTAGTGATAGGTTTGGATTGTTCTTTTTTAAGAGTGACTTAATAACTGCCGTTCTCATGGACTGTAGGAAATAGACAGAGTGAAGATAAGTGTTGAGTATTTGCAGCAGTTCTTTCACAGTAAACTGGGAAAACTGTTTCTTTATGCATAGGTTGAAACAGCAAAGGGCAAAAACAAACTGTTGCAAGGTGGTAGCACATTGTGTTTATTTCCCTTCATTGGCACTAAACCAGGAAACAGACACAAAAATATACAATACTTAATGTTTTGCCATCTGTATTTTAAATTTCGGTTGGGTTTTGATAATGCAGTTTCCTCTAGAAAGTGACAAAATTAAGCACTTTCAAAGATGTTAGTATGCATAATGAATTCAATATTATCCTACAATAGAGTGCACAATGGAAATGAAACCACTTCTCCATGTTAAACCGACTAAAGCTTCCCAAAATCATTCGGCGCATTTCTTCTTCTTCTTTAAAACTACCTGCAAAATAGCATAGTATAGAGTTGTACTAGTAGTGAACACCAAATCATTTTATCACACAGTTATTCTCTTGGTAAGCTTCCCACCTCTTATAAGGATTATTAGTCAGTATGGAGACAATTGTTCTGACAACTGTAAAAGTTTGTGATGGGTCCTTGACTTACTGGTTTCCCAGAGGGACATGTCCAACAGCTTGGGCTTTCCAGAGTTCAAGGATCTGTGGCAGGTTCTGAATGGCTGGAAGATGACCTTTGCATCCTATGACCGGGACCGCAGTGGGACGGTGGAGGGCCAAGAGCTGCAGCATGCTGTCGCCTCCATGGGTATGGGCAAACTACCAAAAACAACCTGTTAGACATAATGTAGTTTTTTATTCATTTTTAGTTTGTTCTTAATCTATTTAAGGAAATTACTTGGTTAAGCTTAGTTTTCTTCTTCTTCTTTTTTTATACAGTTATGTCATTAATTTTCTGTATTTCTTTGCAGGTTATAATCTGAGCCCTCAGGCCATGAACATCATCATGAAGCGCTTCAGTTCGCAGGGCAGAATCACCTTTGATGACTTTGTGAGCTGTTGCGTAAAACTCCGTGCGCTGACTGGTGAGTGGGCCGAGGAACGCATCAAATCTGAGAAAGTTAGCATTTAAAGAAAATACCAAACGGCACCATTTTCCTCATAAAGTCATAGGAGGGGGGGCGAAACACTTAACCAACACTGGCAGCTTATTGAGAGCTTTATTTAGTAGATTTATCAGCTGTTTCTGCTTGTTAGAGCAGTTTAACGTTCACTGCTGGATCACCTGTAGCTCAGCTTCTCCACTAGCACTTTATGTTTCTGGTCTTTTTTCTTTTAACTTCTGAATTAAACGTGTGTTGTGTTCAAGATGTTGCCAAACAAGAGATGAGGAGAGCCTTTTACAATTGTGGGTGTTGGTGCAGGTATTTCCAAAGAGACCAACACTTTGTGAGGGTCTTTTTAAAGTCTGTTTTAATGTGTTTTTCAGATCAGTTCCAAAGAAGAGACACAACCCGAACTGGAAATGCCTCATTTCAGTATGATGATGTAAGTTGTTAAAGTTCTGTGTGTTTCTTTTTGTGATATGGATCCCCCTGGGTCTGAAATAAAGAATAAAAAAATAAAAATATAACACTGGATATATTTCTCTCTCTCTCTAGTTCATCCAGGTCACCATGGCCATATGAAGAGGAAGACACCACAGAGGAGACACACCAGTTTTTTAATATGTTTTATTAACAGCATGTACTTTCAATGTCTTTTTTTTACACTTATAATGTCGCTTTCACATTCCATTTTACTTTGAACTTTTGTATGTTAATATGTTAATGCATACTGTAACAAACTAATAAAACTATAGTAACCTCAGGCTGCACCAATGAACCACTATGTGCCCATGTTAGCCCATCGCGGTTGCCAGTATATGTGTGTAAACATGTTTTAAAATGAATAAATATGTAATGTCACAAAATGATGATTGGCACACGTTGACTGCCTTTGAGAATAGCTGTCTTAGTGTGTTTGTTGGTTTGTGTTGAACTATTTGAGTCTCATTGTCTGTTGTGGTAAATACAAACCCACTTCACACATCACATTCTTTTTTGTTTTAGCAAGAGATATTAAAGGGAAATGTTGCAAAAGTTATTAATGCTAACAATCAGCAGTTATGAATTTTCAGTGTTAAAATAAAAATGCACATAATGTTTTTACTACAGAGCCTTCAGAATCAAACTTTATATTTAGAAATGGAAGGTGAACTTTATATGCATTTTATAGCAGTCCTTTTAAAATCGCAAATACAAAACATAAGGCGCTCTCATGTATTAATTAAACATGTCTTACTGGAAAATTTACATTTTGAAATGTGCCAGCAACCCTGAAGATTAGATGCTTTTATAACTTTTCTTTTCAGATGATGGCATTTTTATTCCTTTAACATTTCAATGTCAAGCATAAGGACTAAAAGATTACAGCTTCTCTGTTTAGTTTCCCAGTTATTTGGTATGTTTAGGGAGTAGTAAAAATGAGGCTGTCCGGTCCCTTGGAGGATGCAAATGTCTCCCTGCAAGAGTTCTGCTCTTTTTTTTACCACAATCTGTCCCTCAGGGGTTGGTACTAGTGCTAACCCTAGTAGTAACAAACTATCTCTCCCTAAGAGGTTTACTGGGCATTGTGGAAACATTAGGAGGGACAGTTTGCTCGACTGGCCTTTGGGGTCTCTTATCCAAACTGGGTCTGATTCTTGTACTGGTGTTAATTTTCCACTAGCAGAGCGGACCGTAATGACTCGACCACCTGGTTTAGAATTTGGTACTATTTCTTTGCATGTAGTTCTGCGTGCACCGGTGTCACACAGGAAAACAATAGGTTTTCCATTCCCTAGTTACAAAGCAGAATGTGCATAAGGCAGGGGGAGCAGTAACTTTGCATAACTTTTCTTGGTATAACAAGCTTGAACTTTAAGTCACCCTGAACCCCAGAGATGGTGTGGACTTCCTCTTTCGTTCGCACCTCTCGCTTGGTGCAGAGTGTCCTTTGTGCTTCTCCTTTTTTTGGTCTCTTATCTGGACGTGCAGCTTGGCCACAAGGTCCTATTTCACCGTGTCAGCCGGGTCCTGCTGTTGAGACACCATGAAACAGTTTTCCTTTTATGCAACAAACAAGCATACACTTCCTACATTTCATTTGCTTATGCTTGACTTCATCTTTTATACTGTAATAGTGATAAAACAAATAGAAAGGAGTAAATATGGGATAAATGTATATACACTTTATTCTGACATTTCCCTCCTGTTTATCACTTATTGTGGCTCTGGGAATTTACCTTGTTTTGGTGTCAGATTACCCCGTGGATTATGTCTGGTGCATGTTAAACATGCCTTACAAATATGTCATTTACTAGTTGTGCACCATTTTGCAGCCAGACGTCTTTTTCTATCTGGGGACTTTGTTGTTGCATTTTCTTTAGCGTGGAGTGGTCTAGAGAATCTTAGTTTGTTATAGTAAAACTAGTAATCTGACCTTCCGCTGCTGCTTTTGCTATTTTATCCGTGAATGCATTCCCCAAGGACACCTTGTCTGTTCCTAAAGTGTGTGCTGCACATTCACATATGGCTACTGTTTTTGGTAACTCTACTGCTTTCAGCAATTCAACCAGGAGCTTAGCATGTGTTACTGGTTTTCCTGCAGATGTTATCATTCCTCTATCTTTCCAATATTGCGCAAAAACGTGAACGGTAGCAAACACATATTAACTGTCTGTGTATATGGTAGCCTCTTTATCCTTCATGGTGGAGATGAATTCCTTCTTGTACCTGTACTGACCAAAACAGAGCCTTTTTAGTTAGGCCAGTGGCTGCACTGGCCCACGTGTTTACAGACGTAGCTACCCAGTCAGTTGCGTTCTCTCCCTGCTGCACTATTTTCCCCAGGTCTTTCCACTGCAGGTTTTTGCTTTTAGACAGTGAGACGTGTGGTGAACTCCACATCCTGTATAATTCTGCAACTTTGTTGTTTAAAGTCACTACCGCGACTGCTGTGCTCTCTGCGTCTGAATATACATAATTTACAGTGATTCTTGTAGGCGTGACACTTTTCAGTTTAGCTTCATATTCTTTATCTGGTCCTGTTGTGTTTTAGAACCACAGGGTAACATGCAAATTGTTGACATTTTATCCTGTGGTCTAGATATTGCATTTCTTTCAGTCATTAGGGCAGATGCAGTTTTGTGAGGGGGTTTATTTGGTATGTTTAGGGAGTAGTAAAAATGAGGCTGTCCGGTCCCTTGGAGGACGCAAATGTCTCCCTGCAAGAGTTCTGCTCTTCTTTTTACCACAATCTGTCCCTCAGGGGTTGGTACTAGTGCTAACCCTAGTAGTAACAAACTATCTCTCCCTAAGAGGTTTACTGGGCATTGTGGAAACATTAGGAGGGACAGTTTGCTCGACTGGCCTTTGGGGTCTCTTATCCAAACTGGGTCTGATTCTTGTACTGGTGTTAATTTTCCACTAGCAGAGCGGACCGTAATGACTCGACCACCTGGTTTAGAATTTGGTACTATTTCTTTGCATGTAGTTCTGCGTGCACCGGTGTCACACAGGAAAACAATAGGTTTTCCATTCCCTAGTTACAAAGCAGAATGTGCATAAGGCAGGGGGAGCAGTAACTTTGCATAACTTTTCTTGGTATAACAAGCTTGAACTTTAAGTCACCCTGAACCCCAGAGATGGTGCGGACTTCCTCTTTCGTTCGCACCTCTCGCTTGGTGCAGAGTGTCCTTTGTGCTTCTCCTTTTTTTGGTCACTTATCTGGCCGTGCAGCTTGGCCACAAGGTCCTGTTTCACTGTGTCAATTCACTGTGATATTATCTGGTGTGTTGTTCTTAGTGTATATAAGGAGATGACTTCCTCGGCTTCAACAGGCTTTCACCGTCTCACTGAAGAAGGTAAGACCTCTGCAACTATTCATTCTACAAAGATTTTTCCAATGACTATCACTTACAGAATACTATTTCATGACATGTGAGATGTAAGACTGGAAGTTATTCGCCTGCTAAGAATTCTAACCTCAGGTTGCTGATCAAAATTGACAGAAAATTGCTTTAAAATGTTTTGGGTTGCTTCTGTCTTGTGTGTGAGGTCGCTGTTTGTGATTGGCCGAACCTTTCGAGCTGCAGGTGAAAACAGCAAATCAACCTCTGAGCGAATATGATAATTACTGGGTGTTAATTATAGGGTTCAGAAACCAAATGCAGACACTGAGGCAGAACAGTTAAAAGAACAAAGGCATCAATGTTTGACTGAACAGGCTTACAGTACCAAACAGGCAGAATAATCCAGAGGAGCGAAGTCGGCAGGTCCTGAACAGACCGTGGACCAAAACACAGGTCGAAGACACCAGGCAGGTGCACTTAGGGGAAGTTACACCTTCAGGGATTTCTAACTTGTAGTTGATGGTGTGAAAGGGTTAAAGTAACTGTTGAGCTGGTGAGATAATGCTGTGTGGATGCCAGGATTGGTGGGAAAGTCTACATGTTATCTGGTGGACAGGTGGAGAATGGCAGGTGTGTAGAGCTCCTCAGAGATGCATTGTGGGTCTCGGGGCAGTGAGGAAGTGGCTGGAGACAACTGAGGCAGAAGTGATAAAAAACTATTTCATTCAACCAAATGCTTGTTTTTAAGTGACACTGTCACAGCTGCCCAGTGGTTAGTTTACAACAACAAGACTCCTCTCTGTGTGGAGTTTGCATGTCTACCTGTTAGTGTGGTCTTTCCGGGGCGCCCACAGTCCAAAGACATGCAGGGTTAGTTAGTTGGTGACTGTGAATATGAGAGAAAATGGTTCATTTGGTGTACATTATGTATAATTTTATTCATACCTTGGGTAAGATACTAAACCCTGATGCAAGCGTCAGCTAAATGTAATATTGTAATATTTATGTGTGTACTTCCAGGGTGCTAAGCAACTCATTTCTCCAATCATCAGCCCATATAAACACTTTAGTGGTAAGTCCACTGTGTTTGTGTGTGTGTGTGTGTGTGTGTGTGTGTGTGTGTGTGTGTGTGTGCATCATGTCCATCATGATTAATTGTTTCATGTTCTCTTTTCACCATGTCAGTTCTTCACTGCTGGAAAAATGAAAAACCCAATCTTGGTTACTGTGATCCTTCTGCTGGGGATCTTAATAACAAAGAGTACTGGGGATGATGTAAGTTGCTATCACATCATTATTGTTCCATTTCCATTAATGTATTTATTGTATATATAAATTTGTATTTATTCATTTTTCTTTGAAGTCGTTTTGTTGTTTTTTCAGCATTTTCAGCAGGATTTTTTTTCCTGCGCTTTTGACCCTTTTTTCAGCGATTTTATTTAACATCTTTGGTGCTTTTATTGATTTTTGATACATTATTCAACAATTGTCCTTCTAAGGGTTTTTGTAGCTTTTTCTGCATCTTTGTTGCTTTTAATCTACATTTTTGATGTTTTTCTCATAGTTTTTTATGTTATATATCTTGTTTTGTAACTTTTGTATTCAGTCTGATTGTAATGTACTGATATGCACTCAATGTGAAAGACTGACAGGATGAATATCTGATTTCTTCTGTTAGCAGTTCAAATATGGAGACATCATTGCATTTGAGAGAACGTGTGGACAAGATAAAACAGTCTACAAGCACTATGCTATTTATGTGGGCCCAAAGACAGGAATAGACGTCGGCCAAGGAGACAATGACATATATCACCTCACAGGTATGTGTAGTAAGACTACGTGCAGATAAAATTATGCACATACACATATATTGCCATAAATTAGGGGACACGCACACGTGCATGTACACATATGCAACACATGTAAAATGACATGATGTAATGGCTCCTTTCAATTTTAAGCCATGAGTTGGAAGCCTGGAAATCCAGACCCAAATCTGAAAGATTAAGGGTCTGGCATCGAGTAATGAAAGTTGGCCATCTCGAGGGGCGGCACTAAGCGCGCATTTGAAAATCTCACCGCACGCAATTCAGAATCAGAATCAGAATCAGAATCAGCTTTATTCGCCAGGTTTGACAGACATACGAGGAATTTGACTTAGGTTGGAGCAAGCCTCCGGGCCATTGTGTTACTCAACGAAAAGTTAGAGACTGGAAGTACAACATAAAGTAAGGTACTGATAACCCTACAAACTCCTCCTTTCTTTGAAGGCTGGTCAATAACCATTTCTGATGCAAATAAAAAGAGCAAATTAAAAAGCAGAGAAAAAAGCATTTTCGTCATGTTATATTTAATATCTGTACATGTTTACGCTCACAAACAGGTAAAACATGCATGGTTTCTGAGGCTAAGTTTGGTAAACTTAAAGATGTGAAGAAAGCGTCAAAAGTCTCAAAGGACAATTACCTTGATGGTCATGGCTACAATATAAAATATGACAAAGACTTCGAGGCTCAGATTAAACGGCGAATTGTGGACACACGTGGACAATGGAGCATTTATAGACCCTTCAACAACAACTGTGAACAATTTGCTACCCAGATTCGCTATGGGGTGCCCAGTCTTCAGCAGGTAAGTGACAGATTGAACTTCCAAGTGTGTTATAAGTTTTTTATTCCCATCCCTTGCATTAGGTAACCTGTGGAGTTTGTTTTATTTATTTTTTTACCGCTAGTAGCACTATACGGCAATGATTTTATACATACATGTGCACACAAGGCTACACAAGAATTTGGGCTACAAACTGCTGCAACACAGTTTAAATACAACTCCGATCAACCTTTTGAGGGATGTAATGATCCAAATGTCCTAAAGGAAGCTAGCTCCAATTAAGGATTACATTTTTTAAAATTACATATAGCATTATTTACTCCCTTGTAACTTTAATTTAAACTTGCAGGGGGTGATGGTTGATGTACAATTTTTTACAACACAAACACAATGTGCACAACACAAAGATAAAACTACTGATCTGCAGCCTCACTCTTGCTATAGCATTGAATAAGTTTACACACCCATGCTAAAGTTTATTAAAAAGAGGATTAAAAAACATCTTTTGGAAATTGATCTTAATGCCTTAATTCAAACAAATTGGGAAAATCCAACCTTTAAGGACACCAGTTTTCTTTGTGAATGAATAATGTATCATAAATAAATGTTCTTCCTTAAAATACAGGGGCATAAGTATACACCCCCCTATGTTAAAATACAGGGGGCATAAGTATACACCCCCTATGTTAAAATACAGGGGCATAAGTATACACCCCCCTATGTTAAAATACAGGGGGCATAAGTATACACCCCCCTATGTTAAAATACAGGGGCATAAGTATACACCCCCTATGTTAAAATACAGGGGGCATAAGTATACACCCCCCTATGTTAAAATACAGGGGCATAAGTATACACCCCCCTATGTTAAAATACAGGGGGCATAAGTATACACCCCCTATGTTAAAATACAGGGGCATAAGTATACACCCCCCTATGTTAAAATACAGGGGCATAAGTATACACCCCCCTATGTTAAAATACAGGGGCATAAGTATACACCCCCCTATGTTAAAATACAGGGGCATAAGTATACACCCCCCTATGTTAAAATACAGGGGCATAAGTATACACCCCCCATGTTAAAATACAGGGGGCATAAGTATACACCCCCCTATGTTAAAATACAAGGGGCATAAGTATACACCCCCTATGTTAAAATACAGGGGCATAAGTATACACCCCCCATGTTAAAATACAGGGGGCATAAGTATACACCCCCCATGTTAAAATACAGGGGGCATAAGTATACACCCCCCTATGTTAAAATACAGGGGGCATAAGTATACACCCCCCTATGTTAATATACAGGGGGCATAAGTATACACCCCCCTATGTTAAAATACAGGGGCATAAGTATACACCCCCCATGTTAAAATACAGGGGGCATAAGTATACACCCCCCTATGTTAAAATACAAGGGGCATAAGTATACACCCCCTATGTTAAAATACAGGGGCATAAGTATACACCCCCCTATGTTAAAATACAGGGGGCATAAGTATACACCCCCTATGTTAAAATACAGGGGCATAAGTATACACCCCCTATGTTAAAATACAGGGGCATAAGTATACACCCCCCTATGTTAAAATACAAGGGGCATAAGTATACACCCCCTATGTTAAAATACAGGGGCATAAGTATACACCCCCTATGTTAAAATACAAGGGGCATAAGTATACACCCCCCATGTTAAAATACAGGGGGCATAAGTATACACCCCCCTATGTTAAAATACAGGGGGCATAAGTATACACCCCCCTATGTTAAAATACAGGGGGCATAAGTATACACCCCCCTATGTTAATATACAGGGGGCATAAGTATACACCCCCCATGTTAAAATACAGGGGCATAATTCCATGATCCATGAAATAACTGGCCTTTAATAATAAAAATCTACCTGCCTTTATAGGATTATGTGTATTTATGCCCCCTGTATTCCACTGTAACTTGCATCTCTTTCTTTTTTCACAGAAAGGCACAATGGCAGAATCTGTTTTAAAAGGAAAGGAGTCAGCAACTAAAGTACTGGAGACAGTAGCCAAACATATAACCATGGAGACGGAGTGTCCTTTTACTGGTGGCTAACAAGTGTCTTACCATCTATATCTGTCAGCCTTCCTTGCTCTCCTCTTCCTTACTCACATGACATGAGTTCTTAATTTAAATAAAAAATAATGAGCAAGAACTAAGGATCTTTTATTGTGCCATTATTATTGTCAAGATTGACTAAACCTTGCACATAAAATAAAATGTTACCGTTGTATATTTCTGCAAACATGTTTTCTGCTTTTATATTAACCAAGGAGTTTATCCAAATAATACATGTAAATGTGCTGTATTTATATAGCGCCTTTCTAGCCGTAACGGCTACTCAAAGCGCTTTTACATCATACAGGATACATTCACCATTCACACACATTCATACACTGTGGCCGAGGCTGCTGTACAAGGTGCCACCTGCTCATCAGATAAACATGCACACACATGCACACACATCTACACACCTGCTCATCAGATAAACACTCACACACATCTACACACCTGCTCATCAGATAAACACTCACACACATCTACACACCTGCTCATCAGATAAACATGCACACACATCTACACACCTGCTCATCAGATAAACATGCACACACATCTACACACCTGCTCATCAGATAAACACTCGCACACATTCACGTTCCGATGCGCAGCATCAGGGGCAACTCGGGGTTCAGTGTCTTGCCCAAGGACACTTCGACATGGGACTGCAGGGCCAGGGATCGAACCACCAACAATTGGCAGACAACCGCTCTACCACTGAGCCACAGCCGCCCATACTGATTTGATGTTAGATTTGAGATATTTAACAAAAAGTATGAGTGAATATATAAACTAAAACATGTCTAATAGGTTGTTTAGTTAGTTTGAATGGACACAAATCTCTGCTGGACAATTCTCCCGCTATAATTTACTCACCACAGCACATTTTTTGTCCTGAGCCCGCAGTTGGAGCCTTACAGTGCGTACACACCGCACGGAACACATTACTAGTAGGACAGCAGCAGTATGATAGGCAGTTCATGTCGTCCTCCTGCACTAATATGAATCCTCTGATGCTACTCAGGGGTGTCCAACTCTATTTTACTAATGTCCACGCAGGAAAATGAGAATCACATCAAGGGCCAGTGGTGATCATAAATTTACATACCCATGCTTAAGTTGACTAAAAAGAGGAATAAAAAAGTCATGTTTTAGAAATTAATCTTAATGCCTTAATTACAAAATGAGGTCAAATCCAACACCAGGACACCAATATTCTTTGTGAATGAATAATGTATCAAAAATAAATGTTCTTCCTTAAAATACAGGGGGCATAAGTGTACACCCCCCTATGTTAAAATACAGGGGGCATAAGTATACCCCCCCCTATGTTAAAATACAGGGGGCATAAGTATACCCCCCCCTATGTTAAAATACAGGGGCATATTATACACCCCCCTATGTTAAAATACAGGGGGCATAAGTATACACCCCCCTATGTTAAAATACAGGGGGCATAAGTATACACCCCCCTATGTTAAAATACAGGGGGCATAAGTATACACCCCCCCATGTTAAAATACAGGGGGCATAAGTATACACCCCCCTATGTTAAAATACAGGGGCATAAGTATACACCCCCCTATGTTAAAATACAGGGGCATAAGTATACACCCCCTATGTTAAAATATAGGGGCATAAGTATACACCCCCCTATGTTAAAATACAGGGGCATAAGTATACACCCCCCTATGTTAAAATATAGGGGCATAAGTATACACCCCCCTATGTTAAAATACAGGGGGCATAAGTATACACCCCCCCATGTTAAAATACAGGGGGCATAAGTATACACCCCCCTATGTTAAAATACAGGGGCATAAGTATACACCCCCCTATGTTAAAATACAGGGGGCATAAGTATACACCCCCCCATGTTAAAATACAGGGGCATAAGTATACACCCCCCTATGTTAAAATACAGGGGGCATAAGTATACACCCCCCCATGTTAAAATACAGGGGGCATAAGTATACACCCCCCTATGTTAAAATACAGGGGCATAAGTATACACCCCCCTATGTTAAAATACAGGGGCATAAGTATACACCCCCCTATGTTAAAATACAGGGGCATAAGTATACACCCCCTATGTTAAAATATAGGGGCATAAGTATACACCCCCCTATGTTAAAATACAGGGGCATAAGTATACACCCCCCTATGTTAAAATATAGGGGCATAAGTATACACCCCCCTATGTTAAAATACAGGGGGCATAAGTATACACCCCCCTATGTTAAAATATAGGGGCATAAGTATACACCCCCCTATGTTAAAATACAGGGGCATAAGTATACACCCCCTATGTTAAAATACAGGGGCATAAGTATACACCCCCCCCATGTTAAAATACAGGGGGCATAAGTATACACCCCCTATGTTAAAATACAGGGGCATAAGTATACACCCCCTATGTTAAAATACAGGGGCATAAGTATACACCCCCCCATGTTAAAATACAGGGGGCATAAGTATACACCCCCTTATGTTAAAATACAGGGGGCATAAGTATACACCCCCCTATGTTAAAATACAGGGGGCATAAGTATACACCCCCCTATGTTAAAATACAGGGGCATAAGTATACACCCCCCCCATGTTAAAATACAGGGGGCATAAGTATACACCCCCTATGTTAAAATACAGGGGCATAAGTATACACCCCCTATGTTAAAATACAGGGGCATAAGTATACACCCCCCCATGTTAAAATACAGGGGGCATAAGTATACACCCCCTATGTTAAAATACAGGGGGCATAAGTATACACCCCCTATGTTAAAATACAGGGGGCATAAGTATACACCCCCCTATGTTAAAAAACCGGGGACTATCCCCGGAAACCGGGGACGTCTCTGGTCCCCCTAACCGTTTCCTCGCTGGCGCTGGGGGAGAAGTAACGGTGAAGGCTACTTTCACTTTCACTTTCTCTCGGAGGAAATTACTTCTGCGCACATAAAAGGTAATGTAACTAACAGTGTTTAATACTTTGGTGTTTCGGTCCAACCATCGACTGTATATATATATATTATTATTAACAGTATATGAGTCCAACACAAATGTAATGTTACTGCTGCACCGCGTCCGTTATTAACGGTTTATAATGCAAGGAAACGCCCGTTGATTAGGTCTTTAACGTTCATCGTGTTGCTAGGCCACGTATCCTTAAATGTTAGCACAGTCTAGCTAAAGTTGATCTAAAAACGTCCGTTCTGGTACAAATATTGTTATTAACGGCTGCATACACCGTAAATGTGACGGTTTGTGTAGCTAGTGTTACCGTTGCTGGACAACATCTAGGCTGTTACACACTACAAGTCAAATAGAAGTGACTACAGCTAGCTAGCAAAAGTTTTTGTATAAGTAGCTAGCTAACCCTACCGCCCCTGAACAACCACACAGGTGTTTGTGTTATTCTGGTTTATTAGACTCTGCTCAGGTTGAAGGTGGGCCGAAACTTATTAGGTTACATCCCACATCTTTTCAACCAAGGCCTGATGAAGCTGTTATGTTTCCAGCCCTTATGAGTGACTCAAGAAGATGCCAATCAATAGGCTACACCCACACCCACACCCACACCTACACCCATACAGTCCCGGGGAGAGGTCCATCAGTCAGGTTACCTGGAAACACCTGTGTGTGTTCTGGGTCTCATTAAATGCTTTACTTTTTGTTTTATTGGCCTAACTCTTGGCCTGTCTTAAGACATGTCTCTATTCTTCCACAATTCAGTCATCTGTAAAATAATAAATCATCTGTAAAATAATAATAGTAATGTTACTAAGGTAATATTTTGAGGTGCTTTATAGGGAAAATCAAATATCACGATATTGTTGACCAAATACATCAATGTTGATATTGCCGTGGGTTGACTATTGGTGCTTTCACATAAAATAGAATATTATATTTTAGATATATAATTACCAGTAATGTGGATACAATGATTAAGTTGGTAAAGGCAAAACAGTCTGCTAAGTTCAGAACATGACATCATTTTTTCAAGTATGAAATCTGAATCATTTTTCTAGCACTGATGAAATAAGCACACTAATAAGGTAAAGATATCATAGTCATGCTGGTCTGTAGGTTTTGTTTGGATAAAAGCAGTGTGGATTTTGCAATTTGTGTTTAAATGTGAGAATTAGACATGAGATGCATCTATGTATCTGACATTGAAGTATATAATTCACCCCAGCAGATGGCAGTAATGTCCCATAATGATGCAAGCTGCTGTACAGTATGAGGAATCCGCCTCACATTTTTGGTAAAGATAACTTTTTTGGGCTTTTCCACCTTTTAATGGACAGGACAGCTAGGTGAGAAAGAGGAGAGAAATGCAGGAAATCATCACACGTCGGACTCAAACCCTGGAGCTCTGCGTCAAGGCATAAACCTCTATGGAAATGTGCGCCTGCTCTACCAATTGAGTCAACCCGGCCACACCCTCACACATTTTTGACTAACTTACTGGTTTTTGTTAATAGGGAAGTTGTGTCAGGATGAGTGATTCAGCTGCTTTATAGGAAAGAATGAACTTCATCTTTCTCGGAAGGTTTAGCTGATTCATAGGAAAGTATGACCTTAATCTCTCTGTTGATGCTTCCTCTCCTGATGAAGGTTGAAGACACTTGATGTGGATGTAAAGTCGCCACCAGGTATTTATTTTCCTGATTGTTTTGAGTGAAATCTAACTGAATAGTTATTTATGAACATTGTTAAACAAGAAGACAACCGAGATCTGTAAAAATAAAGAGCAGCAGAGGGAGGGTGACTCTTATGTTCTAATTCGAGGTACTTCCACTTTCTATTTGACTATATTATGAAAGGAAATGTTCAGGTTTTTCAAGTTTATTTCATTTATCTAGCAAACATGCTAGATATACATATATAGATGTGGGGGAAATATATCAAGAGTTAAAAACAGAAAAATTAAAAACAGGTTAAACAAACCAGAGAATTGTATGTTGCACTCCATGTTGCACATTTACAGTTACTATAGCTTGTTACTTTCCAGATAAAGATGTCATATGCATAACCTATATTCATTTTATAGAATAGGATCATTTGTTGTCGACTTTATATGAAGTACTTAGTGTCAGATCCACATCAACCAGCAACATTAAAATGCTTTAACGCGTCAGTAATCGTAATCCTGGGGTTACAACTAAGGATTCTTTTTGCCAAATTGATTCATTTACTGATTATTTTTCCATTTATTAATATTTTAGTGTATGATGAGTCCAAGGTTTTATCTTCAAATAATTTATTTTGTTTAAATCTCAAGATCACAAAAAATAACAAGTAATATATATATAAATATATATATAGTCTATGCTCCCGTATCGTGCCCTCCCGGCTGGTGCCGTCCCCGAGCTTTTCAAAATAAAAGCTCGCGGCTGGTCCGCTATCTCTTCTTACCTCGGTGTTATGGATGTTTTTGAACTAAACAATACGGCAATCATGCTAATGAATACACTAACTTTTTCAGCAGATGTCTTACTTACAACACAATGGAGTTAGCAGTTTTGTGTTTATATGTGCGGGCGGGATTTATTTATTTTGATAAATCCCACGGTCTCTACAAAGCTACAGCCCTAATTGGCTGGCTTACAGGGAGGGACTAGATATCCTGTCTGTTTTTTTTTGTATTTTCAAGAGCGAATTGCTCCACAATATGAATACATTTTTTCAGAAGACATACTGTATACATATATTTTTTGGGCTTTTCCGCCTTTAATTTTTGACGGGACAGTTAGGTGAGAAAGGGAAGACATGCAGGAAATCGTCACAGGACAGATTTGAACCCTGGATCTCTGCATCGAGGTATAAACCTCTCAGTATATGTGCACCTGCTCTACCACTGAGCCAACCTGGCAACTTATAATCATAATGTCACACTTGAGGAGGCCTATCTTCAGTGATGCGCCTTTCGGACCTCGAAATTAAAACCTCTCATGTAATATGGCTTAAACAAACATCAATGTTAAACACTGATGCAGTTTTAAATGTTTTATTACCACGAGTTTACAGACGTCTCTGCTGATTGAGTATCACCTGTGACCTGAGCCGAGACACACCCACCAAACGAGAGAAAACATATCTCAAACATAGACTTAATATTTGCAGTCTATCATCTCAAAGCAGTTGCACACCGTTCTGAGATTGAACGTGTCCTCTCACTTTCTCTCTATAAAAGCAGCAAATCCTCATTTTGGAGAAGAACATTTTTAGTTATAGAATATTTATTATTATATTTTCTGTTCAACTAATATATTATGATCTAATTGGTTCCCTTCAAAATAATCCAATAATCCAATTTTGAAGGAAGGATTTTTTAATTTTAATCTGTAGCTGTTTGAGTAAAAAAAGAAAAAAAAAAAGCTTTGAATAATTCCTTTTAATTTAGATTTTTTTTCATTGCAATGTCACAAACCTTTAATAGACTTCTCAATGAAATGTTATGGACGGGATTTCCATAACATTTGATCATGAGTGTAATTAGGACCTTGTAATTAGTATTCATTTATAATTAGTCCAGCTAACAAAGCATGTTGGGTGGGTTTGTGCGAAGGTGTTCTTTCTACCATGAAGTCTGAGGAGGAAGATGAGGGCGTCCCGCCCTCCAGCACCGCTCTGCCTGAGGAACATGGCAGCCAGATCGAACCTGAGAGGTAAAGTGGTCCCCTAATACTGTATCTGAAGTCTCTTTTATATAGACCTTAGTGGTCCCCTAATACTGTATCTGAAGTCTCTTTTATATAGACCTTAGTGGTCCCCTAATACTGTATCTGAAGTCTCTTTTATATAGACCTTAGTGGTCCCCTAATACTGTATCTGAAGTCTCTTTTATATAGACCTTAGTGGTCCCCTAATACTGTATCTGAAGTCTCTTTTATATAGACCTTAGTGGTCCCTAATACTGTATCTGAAGTCTCTTTTATATAGACCTTAGTGGTCCCCTAATACTGTATCTGAAGTCTCTTTTATATAGACCTTAGTGGTCCCTAATACTGTATCTGAAGTCTCTTTTATATAGACCTTAGTGATCCCTAATACTGTATCTGAAGTCTCTTTTATATAGACCTTAGTGGTCCCCTAATACTGTATCTGAAGTCTCTTTTATATAGACCTTAGTGGTCCCCTAATACTGTATCTGAAGTCTCTTTTATATAGACCTTAGTGGTCCCTAATACTGTATCTGAAGTTTCTTTTATATAGACCTTAGTGGTCCCTAATACTGTATCTGAAGTCTCTTTATATAGACCTTAGTGGTCCCCTAATACTGTATCTGAAGTCTCTTTTATATAGACCTTAGTGGTCCTCTAATACTGTATCTGAAGTCTCTTTTATATAGACCTTAGTGGTCCCTAATACTGTATCTGAAGTCTCTTTTATATAGACCTTAGTGGTCCCCTAATACTGTATCTGAAGTCTCTTTTATATAGACCTTAGTGGTCCCCTAATACTGTATCTGAAGTCTCTTTTATATAGACCTTAGTGGTCCCCTAATACTGTATCTGAAGTCTCTTTTATATAGACCTTAGTGGTCCCCTAATACTGTATCTGAAGTCTCTTTTATATAGACCTTAGTGGTCCCCTAATACTGTATCTGAAGTCTCTTTTATATAGACCTTAGTGGTCCCCTAATACTGTATCTGAAGTCTCTTTTATATAGACCTTAGTGGTCCTCTAATACTGTATCTGAAGTCTCTTTTATATAGACCTTAGTGGTCCCCTAATACTGTATCTGAAGTCTCTTTTATATAGACCTTAGTGGTCCCCTAATACTGTATCTGAAGTCTCTTTTATATAGACCTTAGTGGTCCCCTAATACTGTATCTGAAGTCTCTTTATATAGACCTTAGTGGTCCCCTAATACTGTATCTGAAGTCTCTTTTATATAGACCTTAGTGGTCCCCTAATACTGTATCTGAAGTCTCTTTTATATAGACCTTAGTGGTCCCTAATACTGTATCTGAAGTCTCTTGTATATAGACCTTAGTGGTCTCCTAATACTGTATCTGAAGTCTCTTTTATATAGACCTTAGTGGTCCCCTAATACTGTATCTGAAGTCTCTTTTATATAGACCTTAGTGGTCCCCTAATACTGTATCTGAAGTCTCTTTTATATAGACCTTAGTGGTCCTCTAATACTGTATCTGAAGTCTCTTTTATATAGACCTTAGTGGTCCCCTAATACTGTATCTGAAGTCTCTTTTATATAGACCTTAGTGGTCCCTAATACTGTATCTGAAGTCTCTTTATATAGACCTTAGTGGTCCTCTAATACTGTATCTGAAGTCTCTTTTATATAGACCTTAGTGGTCCTCTAATACTGTATCTGAAGTCTCTTTTATATAGACCTTAGTGGTCCCTAATACTGTATCTGAAGTCTCTTTTATATAGACCTTAGTGGTCCCCTAATACTGTATCTGAAGTCTCTTTTATATAGACCTTAGTGGTCCCCTAATACTGTATCTGAAGTCTCTTTATATAGACCTTAGTGGTCCCCTAATACTGTATCTGAAGTCTCTTTTATATAGACCTTAGTGGTCCTCTAATACTGTATCTGAAGTCTCTTTTATATAGACCTTAGTGGTCCCTAATACTGTATCTGAAGTCTCTTTTATATAGACCTTAGTGGTCCCCTAATACTGTATCTGAAGTCTCTTTTATATAGACCTTAGTGGTCCCCTAATACTGTATCTGAAGTCTCTTTTATATAGACCTTAGTGGTCCCCTAATACTGTATCTGAAGTCTCTTTTATATAGACCTTAGTGGTCCCTAATACTGTATCTGAAGTCTCTTTTATATAGACCTTAGTGGTCCCCTAATACTGTATCTGAAGTCTCTTTTATATAGACCTTAGTGGTCCCCTAATACTGTATCTGAAGTCTCTTTTATAAAGACCTTAGTGGTCCCTAATACTGTATCTGAAGTCTCTTTAATATAGACCTTAGTGGTCCCCTAATACTGTATCTGAAGTTTCTTCTATATAGACCTTAGTGGTCCCTAATACTGTATCTGAAGTCTCTTTTATATAGACCTTAGTGGTCCCTAATACTGTATCTGAAGTCTCTTTTATAAAGACCTTAGTGGTCCCTAATACTGTATCTGAAGTCTCTTTAATATAGACCTTAGTGGTCCCCTAATACTGTATCTGAAGTTTCTTTTATATAGACCTTAGTGGTCCCCTAATACTGTATCTGAAGTCTCTTTTATATAGACCTTAGTGGTCCCCTAATACTGTATCTGAAGTCTCTTTTATATAGACCTTAGTGGTCCCTAATACTGTATCTGAAGTCTCTTTTATATAGACCTTAGTGGTCCCTAATACTGTATCTGAAGTCTCTTTTATATAGACCTTAGTGGTCCCCTAATACTGTATCTGAAGTCTCTTTATATAGACCTTAGTGGTCCCCTAATACTGTATCTGAAGTCTCTTTTATATAGACCTTAGTGGTCCCCTAATACTGTATCTGAAGTCTCTTTTATATAGACCTTAGTGGTCCCTAATACTGTATCTGAAGTCTCTTTTATATAGACCTTAGTGGTCCCTAATACTGTATCTGAAGTCTCTTTTATATAGACCTTAGTGGTCCCTAATACTGTATCTGAAGTCTCTTTTATATAGACCTTAGTGATCCCCTAATACTGTATCTGAAGTCTCTTTTATATAGACCTTAGTGGTCCCTAATACTGTATCTGAAGTCTCTTTTATATAGACCTTAGTGGTCCCCTAATACTGTATCTGAAGTCTCTTTTATATAGACCTTAGTGGTCCCTAATACTGTATCTGAAGTCTCTTTTATATAGACCTTAGTGGTCCCCTAATACTGTATCTGAAGTCTCTTTTATATAGACCTTAGTGGTCCCTAATACTGTATCTGAAGTCTCTTTTATATAGACCTTAGTGGTCCCTAATACTGTATCTGAAGTCTCTTTATATAGACCTTAGTGGTCCCTAATACTGTATCTGAAGTCTCTTTTATATAGACCTTAGTGGTCCCCTAATACTGTATCTGAAGTCTCTTTTATATAGACCTTAGTGGTCCCCTAATACTGTATCTGAAGTCTCTTTATATAGACCTTAGTGGTCCCTAATACTGTATCTGAAGTCTCTTTTATATAGACCTTAGTGGTCCCTAATACTGTATCTGAAGTCTCTTTTATATAGACCTTAGTGGTCCCCTAATACTGTATCTGAAGTCTCTTTCCCAAAATTCAGCCTTGGTGCAGAATTACAGCCACTAGAGCCAGTCCCACAATGAACCTCCCTTATCATGTGCCACTGGGGGGGCATAGGCCGGCTGGGGGAACTCATATTAATGTTAAAAAACTTCATAAAGTGACATTTTCATAGACCGGTGATGTTCAGATATTTGACGGTTAAATCAAATACTTCAGGAGCAATGATGGCAAAAGCATGATCACCTTGAGTTAAGAACGGACCACCTTAAAGACTCAGAGGTTGAATTAGTGCACATTTTTCAAAGCATCTTAAAATGTTTGTTTTAATCTACATTTTCTTAAACAGAAAATGGTTCTAAGGTCTGACTGAAATTTGGTTTACTATGTGATGTAACTTATAACATCTCCTGATACTTCCACCTGTCTTTTGTCAATGCTCCGTTTCTTTCAGGACGAAGCAGGAACGAGCAGCTTCTCCTAGACCAACCTGTGTGTCCATGAAGAGTGAACAGTCCATGGATTTCCCTATGAATTTAAGACTGAAAGATCCAATCTCTAAGTAAGTCAACAGAATATTTTTGCATTTTTTTCTTTCTTAATCTACTCTAATCAGCGTGTTCAAACAGCCTTAAAACTGTCCTAATACTTTTTGACTTACTGTGAACTGGCTGTAAAGACTTTAAAGACCCTTGGTCCAGAGATGGTCAAATGTGTTTTTTATTCTTTATTTACCAACTTTAGAATCGCTTTTAAAATGTTATTCCATAGCAACGTCCCTTTGCACTTAGAAGAGTTGAGGAGAGGATTCTCAGGTTCTTACACCCAGGATGTGTAAAAGTTTTCGTGTAAAAATAGCATTCACTATTTACACACATGCACACACTGTGGCCGAGGTTGCCATACAAGGTGCCACCTGTTCACCTGATAAACATTTATACTCCAATTCGTGGCACAGCAATTCGGAATTCAATGTCTTACCCCAGGGATCAAACCGCCAACCTTCTGATTGGTAGGCAACCGCTCTACCACCTGAGCCACAGCCACCCCTAAGAGAATTGGCTACCTTAAATACTCAGAGGGGTCGAATTAGTGTTCATTATAATCTGTACTGTCTGACTTAGGGTTGCACAACATTGCAATATCGATTATGAATATTGCGATATATCCATCCATCCATCTTCATCCGCTTATCTGGTCTCGGGTCTTGGGGGGCAGCAGCTCCAGCAGGGGACCCCAAACTTCCCTTTCCCGAGTCACACCAACCAGCTCCGACTGGGGGATCCCGAGGCGTTCCCAGGCCAGGTTGGAGATATAATCTCTCCACCTAGTCCTGGGTCTTCCCCGAGGCCTCCTCCCATTTTTTGCATATTGCGATAGAGATATTAGATATTTTTAAACAAATGTATAATTACATTTATGGGAAATGGATCAAAATAGATTAATAACAAATAAGGTTTATTTCACCTGACGGTCATATTGGACTGGTCCAACATGAATAAATAAATATCGACCACGTCTAAATATATAAATAAAGAGAACAGGACAGATCCTTTCTTTTGCTTTTCTGATCCATTCTGCTTTGTTTTCTCTATTTCTTCACTTACACTGTCACTCTGGTAAAATAGATAGATATTTTATTCATCCCAAAGGAAATTTTAGGCATCCACGTGGTCCACTTCATAGGGTTTGTCACGTAGTGGACCAGTGGGCTGACGTGCACTAACATGTGCAAGTGGCATAGTAACAGGCCAATAAAATGATCATTATAGCGTTTCAAGCTCTAAATCCAACACAACTGAGCTGCACAGCCAACGGACGGGTCACAGCGCTCCACAATATAAACAAAATATTGTCTACTTATCAAGACACTTTGGATATAATATTGCACAACGTGATATCGGAAATATGATATTGAGTTGATGTATCATGCACCTTAAATTTGGTTTGCTATGTGAGGTAAGTTATAACACCTCTTTCTTTAAAGTCATTGATAGTCCACCTGTCTTTTGTTAATGCTCCGTTTCTTTCAGGACGAAGCAGGAACGAGCAGGTTCTCCTGCACCAACCTGTGTGTCCATGAAGAGTGAACAGTCCATGGATTTCCCTATGAATTTAAGACTGAAAGATCCAAGTTCTAAGTAAGTCAACAGAATATTTGGCATATTTTTATTTCTTCTTATTACTCTTCTCACTACACTTCTTTTGATTATTTATGATCTATATTTTCCGCCAATCTTTCTTCATCATGAATGTCTGAATAAAACGATGATCATTATAGCGTTTCAAGCTCTATATTGAACACAACTAAGCCACACAACCGATGGACAGGTTGCAGCGCTCCACAATATAAACAAAATATTGCCTACTTATCAAGACACTTTGGATATAATATTGCACAACGTGATATCGCGAATACGATATTGAGTTGATATATCATGCACCCTAAATTTGGTTTTCGATGTGAGGTAAGTTATAACACATCTTTCTTTACAGTCATTAAGATTATAATGCTTTCCACCTGTCTTTTGTCAATGCTTTGTTTCTTTCAGGACGAAGCAGGAACGAGCAGGTTCTCCTGGACCAACCTGTGTGTCCATGAAGAGTGAACAGTCCATGGATTTCCCTATGAATTTAAGACGGCAAGATCCAATTTATAAGTAAGTCAACGTTATTTCTGTAGATAAAATTTCTTTCTTCTTTGTCCTCAAAAGTACCAGATGTATCTCAGGCCAGGTTCTCACTAAACCTCTTCATTATTTTTCATTTTAATCTATACTTCTACCTTCTCTATCTTAATTTCTTATTTTCCTTTGGACTCAGTTCAGTAATAATCCCTCAGATATGAGAAGCATATAAATCTTTACATTTCACTCTTTCAAAGAAAGCAAATGTACTGTACATGTTTCTCACATGACTACATAAAATCCAATCTCTTATTAAACTTTTGCTTTCACCCAAATTGCAAGATAGCAAGCAAGAGAGCCAAGTTTCTCCTTCACAAGCTCTGTGTTCAAGACACTGGTGTATGTTTCCACTTAACGTTCATTTCACAAAAAAACAGTCCAATTGTCATTGCTCTTGGATCATATTTTAACCTGTGATGTGTTAACACCTCCCTCATGAGTGATGTAGCCTATTTAATCCTTTTATTACTGCTTTGCATGGTTGAACGCTGCAAGAAGATGGCTCAGGTCTGTGTTGCTTGCCTGAGTTTTGATGCTTGCCTGGCCTCTTATGCTGAGTGGGGATACTGTTGATGTGTAACTGTACTAATGTCCTGCTGCTTCCTGTAGCTCTGCATGGCTGACTGAGAAAGCGTATTTGTTGCTCTAGCTGTTGCTCTAGCTGTCTGTATGGTGTCTAAAATCCTCTGGCCTACAGGACTAATACTGGACTACAGTTAAAAAATTAACCGGCTGGCTAACACTGGCACATTCACAGAAATGTAAATTAATGTGAGTTGTCCTTTATAAAATAAAGAATAAGAATGTTTTCACCACAGAGTTCAACCGGAGATGCCAGAAGTTGGTCATGGAACAGACCTGGACTCCATATTTATGGTCTGTACTGCACAGGCCCACCTTTAACACATGTAGAAACAAAAAACAAGACATTGTGGTTTGCCTAGCTGTTGATTTACACATTCAAACTACCTAATAACAAACAGGACCTAGATCTAGTCACTGCTGCACCCTTTTCTATCCCTGACCAAGAAGGCCCCTTTGTATAAGTTAGTGAGAGGAAATAGAGGTTCTCTTGACAAGGATAAACAAGTATCCATTAGCTAGTTAGCAAGTTAAGCAACTGCCTTGGTCCCGTCCCCTTGGGTAGGGACCTTCCTAGTCTTGCGTTGCCAGACCTTCCTCCACAGCGCTGCCGAGGAAGGTCCGAAGTGTCCGAATATGGCCAATAGCAGCAATTGGTGTCAGAACGTAGACACGGTGATACTAGCTGTCTGGATTTACCCTGCAGAGATCTGAGGAGCAGTTAACCATAGTCCTCAGAAATCCACCAGAGTTTAGAACATCAACACTAAGAAAGAGGAAGGTAATGGACATCCGGACGAAAAGAGGGAGCAATCCGGGAAGTGGAGCGTCGTGTATTTAGACTAAGGACACTCCTCACCTCCTGTTGGACAGTTAAATCACTAGCAAGGATTCTGAAAAGAGTCAGGTTATAAAGGTGAAGTACAGTTTTTGAGGAAGGGTCAATACCTCTTGGTGAGACAGAGACACATTTTTCAGAATGTTATAGTATTAATTGTGGGCTGTTATACTTTGACAGATGGTGCTGATGGGGTGTTGTATGACGTTAGAATCAGAATTAAATTGACAAATATAAGCTAAAATATTGTTGTTTTATTCCAGCTTCTTGAGGAGAACATTATTGTCTTTGTGAAGAATGAGCTAAAGAAGATTCAGAGGGTTCTGAGTACAGATTACCCAGAAATCTTAGAGAGCCAAGGTGAGGACGAGGAGGTGGTTGATGGTGAAGAGGAAGAGCAGAGGAAGAGCAGCAGAGAGGCATTTTTGAAGATCACACTGCACTTCCTAAGAAGAATAAAGCAGGAGGAGCTAGCTGACTCTCTGCAGAACAGTAAGAGACTGTAAATATGGTGTATCTGCATCTGATCTGTACATACTTTTTGGCTGTGCACACTGTCTAAAGCTGTTGGTCCAGATAATTAGAATTTAGATGTGGTTGGGGCGGTTACATCAAGAGCCCATGTTGGCCTTAGACAATGTCCCAAATATCTCAAACACTTAACACTCCTCATTGAATCACTGTAAGCAACTCTGTCCTCCTGTAAACCTTTCAATATTTTTGATGACTTAATTAAACTCGGAGGGGTATCATCAGAGTTAACGCTTTTTTTAGATGGCCAATATGACAGTTAAAATTCCACAAGTCCGGCCAAATTTAAGAACTTAAGCCACTTATTAGCCTACATTTAAACAGCAATAAAACACCAAAAACACAAGAGCTAGGATCCAAGTTCCAATTAAAACAATTGGGAAACTAAATATTTGAGTTAAGCCAAGGCTCAACGCTAAGTTGCCCGGCTTGGCAATGAGAGAATGAGAGAATAGCTTGCAATATAACTTCAAATCCCTCTCATATAGGGGAGCAACAAGTCACAAAACTCACAGTTCGGATAACTGAGTCACGGATTGTATTAAATTTTGAATTGGCTCCAAAAAGGGGTGAATTTAAATGGTTATTAAAAATGTAATAATAACTTTAAAAAAATGTCTTCTTTCACCAGTAAATTGCTGTTAAACGACAAAAACAGACGAGAAAAGTTTTTTTTTTTACATTAACTTTGAATGCACCACGAGGTTGACAACAGCAGTGACCAGAGCTAGTTTGGGTCATTTAGCTCATAGCTTTAGCGGCAGACAGTTGTACATTCTGCTGATGAATCCTCTACAAAAACACAGTCACACTTTTACTCTGTTTAGCTGTCAGCATTTTAACCGTGTTTCATCCCGTTACTACTATAGCTAAGGGTAGGCTAATCATAAGTATAATAGCAACAATGCCCGATATCCGCCCACAAAGCTACTTAAGTTTTGGCTCTGATGAGATCCTTATGAGTGCAACAGGACATGTATAGTACAGCACAGCATTAGGATGCCCAAATAAACAATTTTTTATCAGTATAATTTGTTGAATACGTAAATAGTTATTGCTTTCTAAATTATGTGTTAATGTTATGTAGTCCTTGTTTTTAAAAAAATATGTTCACAAATCAAACAAGTAAATTGGTAACCTGTGGGAAACACTGTGCAATCATTGAAATAGACCTGTTCCATCTAATGTAATCCAATGCATTATTTGTCATATTTCCTTGTAGAATATCTTGCCTCAGTGTGTCAAGGTAAACTCAAATCGAATCAGAAGACGAGGTTCCAGTGTGTGTTTGAGGGGATTGCTAAAGCAGGAAACCCATCCTATCTGAATCAGATCTACACAATACTGTTCATCAACAAGGAAGGGACTGCAAAGGTCAATGATGAACATGAGTTCAGACAGATTGAAACAATATTCAGGAAACCAGACAGACCAGAGACAACAATCAAATGTGAAGACATCTTTAAATCTTCACCTGGAAGAGATGAACCGGTCAGAACAGTGATGACAAAGGGAGTGGCTGGCATCGGGAAAACAGTCCTAACACAGAAGTTCACTCTGGACTGGGCTGAAGGCAAAGCCAACCAGGACATAGTGTTCACATTCCCATTCACCTTCAGAGAGCTGAATGTGATGAAAGAGAAGAAGTTCAGCTTGGTGGAACTTGTTCATCACTTCTTTAGCGAAACCAAAGAAGCACGAATCTGCAGGTTTGAAGAGTTTCCGGTTGTGTTCATCTTTGACGGTCTGGATGAGTGCCGACTTCCTCTGGACTTCCTCAACACTGAGATCCTGACTGATGTTACAGAGTCCACCTCAGTGGGTGTGCTGCTGACAAACCTCATCAGGGGGAAACTGCTTCCCTCTGCTCGCATCTGGATAACCACTCGACCCGCAGCAGCCAATCAGATCCCTCCTGAGTGTATTGACATGGTGACAGAGGTCAGAGGGTTTACTGACCCACAGAAGGAAGAGTACTTCAAGAAGAGATTCAGAGAAGAGGAGCAGGCCAGCAGAATCATCTCCCACATCAAGACATCACGAAGCCTCCACATCATGTGCCACATCCCAGTCTTCTGCTGGATCACTGCTACAGTTCTGGAGAAGGTGTTGAAGACCAGAGAGGGAGAAGAGCTGCCCAAGACCCTGACTGAGCTGTACATCCACTTCCTGGTAGTGCAGTCCAAACTGAAGAACATCAAGTATGATGGAGGAGCTGAGACAGATCCACACTGGACTCCAGATAGCAGGAAGATGATTGAGTCTCTGGGAAAACTGGCTTTTGAGCAGTTGCAGAAAGGCAACCTTATCTTCTATGAAGTCGACCTGACAGAGTGTGGCATCGATATCACAGCAGCCTCGGTGTACTCAGGGGTGTTCACACAGATCTTTAAAGAGGAAGGAGGACTGTACCAGGAGAAGGTGTACTGCTTTGTCCATCTGAGTGTTCAAGAGTTTCTGGCTGCTCTTTATGTCCATCTGAGGTTCTTTAACTTTGGTGACAACCTGCTGTCAGAAGATAAATCAACTTCCCTGTGGTCCAAATGGTTCAGAATCAGACCTGAAGTCTTCTACCAGAATGCTATGGACAAAGCCTTACAAAGTCCAAATGGACACCTGGACCTGTTCCTCCGCTTCCTCCTGGGTCTTTCACTGTCAACCAATCAGTCTCTCCTACGAGGCCTGGTGACACAGACAGGAAGCAGCTCACTGACCAATCAGGAAACAGTCCAATACATCAAGAAGAAGATATGTGAAAATCTGTCTCCAGAGAGAATAATCAATTTGTTCCATTGTCTGAATGAACTGAATGATCCTTCGATAGTGGAGGAGATCCAAAAATGCCTGAGTTTAGGAAGTCTATCACCAGACAAACTCAGTTCTGCTCAGTTATCAGCTCTGGGCTTCATCCTGCTGTCTTCTGAAAACAATCTGGATGTGTTTGACCTGAAGAAATACTCTGCTTCAGAGGATGCTCTTCTGAGGCTGCTGCCAGTGGTGAAATACTCCACTAAAGCTCTGTAAGTTAAAAACTAACTACATACATTAAATGTATTAACATGAAAAAGAAATCTTAGTTTTTTTTTTTTTTGGGTAATTCTTCTTCAGACTGAGTTGCTGCAATCTGTCTGAGAAAAGCTGTGAAGCTCTCTCCTCAGTTCTGAGCTCCCAGTCCTCCCATCTGGAAGAACTGGACCTGAGTCACAACAACCTCCAGGATTCAGGAGTGAAGTTGCTCTGCGATGGACTGAAGAGTCCCCATTGTCGACTGGAAGTTCTCAGGTCAGGATTCATCCATTTGTTTAACAGATTACCATAGTATTTACAACAGATTTGTTATATGTAATATATTTCCAGATAATAACTTGCTATTCTAGTTCTTGGGGACTTTAATGGACTTTATTAAAACAAAAATATTTATTTACACAAAAGAGTCATGACCAGAGTCGTGTTTGGTGAACTCCACCTGTAGTTAGAGTAGAGTTCAAGGTTTAAGGGAAAGCAGGGACAAGCAGGCCCAGCAAGGGATAGTTAGAGAAGAGTCAGTCAAATTGTAGTTTGGCCTTGAAAAATGTGGCTTTTGATGCCAAGCCTTATTTTTCACAAAAATCCTGTTTACAAAAGGTAATTGCAAAAGCAATGATTTGGTAGGGGGCCCGGTAGTATGCCAATCTGGTCTACATGTGTTTTGTGGATCTGAAGAAGGTTTAAGACAGGGTCTCCGTGGGATCTGGAGAAAGCCTAAGACCGGGGGCCCCTGGAAATACTGTGGGTGGTGCTGAGGGAGTATGGGGTGAGGGGTCCCTTCTCAGGGCTTCCAATCCCTGTACGTCCAAATGAGAGCTCTGTCCGGCTTCTCTGCAGTAAGTCATACTTGTTTTAGGCAAGGGTTGCCTTGTCAGTCCTGTTTGTGATATTCATAAACATGATATCAAGGCGTAGTGGTGGTGAGGAGGGGAGCGGTACGGTGGGCTGGTGATCTTATCGCTGCTTTTTGCAGATGTGGTCCTGATGGCATTATCGGCCTGTGACCTTCAGCACTCACTGGATCGATTCACAGGATTAGCACCTCCAAATCTGAGGCCATGGTTCTCAGCAGGAAACCAATTGAGTGCCTACTCCAGGTAGGGCATCAGTCTTCACCTCAAATAAAGAAGTTTAAGCAGCTCAGGTTCTTTGTGAGTGAGGGAACAACTAAGCAGGAGATTGGCTGCAGAATCGGAGCAGCGGAGACAGCAAAAGCTCTTGATCTACCAGTCAATTTTTCATTACTACACTCACCGATGGCCATGGAGGCTGGGTCATGACTGAAAGACTCAGATACCAGATACAAGCAGCCAAAATGGTGATTTGTCATTTCCCTTAGTTTTGGCGTTTCCCTTAGTCATGACCGAAAGAACGAGATCCGGGGTACAAGCGGCCAAAATGGCTTTCCTCAAGAGGGGGGTCTGCCGTCTCCCTTAAAGATGGGGTAAGAAGCACAGTCATCCGTGAGGAGCTCGGACTAGAGCTGCTGCTCTTTTGCGTCGAAAGGAGCCAGTTGAGGTGGTTTGGGCATTTTGGAAAGGATGCCTCCTGGACGCCTCCCTAGGGAGGTGTTCCAGGCACATGCAGCTGGGAGGAGGCCTCGGGGAAGACCCAGGACTAGGTGGAGAGATTATATCTCCAACCTGGCCTGGGAACGCCTCGGGATCCCCCAGTCAGAGCTGGTTAATGTGGCTCGGGAAAGGGAAGTTTGGGGTCCCCTGCTGGAGCTGCTGCCCCAGAGACTCGATACCGGATAAGCGGACGAGGATGGATGGATGGCTTTTCCCTTAGAGATAGGGTGAGAAGCTCAGTCATGCTTGAGGAACTTGGAGTAGAGGTGCTTATCCTTTGTGTTGAACTGTCCCCCTGAGAGGATTCAGGCATCTGGTAAGGATGCCCCCTAGGCGCTTTTCTAGGGAGGTATTCCAGGCACGTCCAGCTGGGAGGAGGCCTCGGGGAAGCTCCAGGGCTAGGTGGAGATTATATCTCCACCCTGGCCAGGAAACGCCTGTGGATCCTGAGGTCAAAGCTGGTTAATGTGGCTCTTAAAAGGAAAGTTTGGGGCTAGAGCTTCTGCCCCTGCAACCTGAATCCGGAAAGGCCGATGACAATGGATAGATGGAATTGCAAAAGCAGTTCCCATAAAAAGCAGGAACAAGTAAAATACTGTGTGTGTGTGTGTGTGTGTGTGTGTGTGTGTGTGTAGACTGTCAGGCTGTCTGATAACAAAGAAAGGCTGTGCTTCTCTTCACTCTGCTCTGAGCTGCAACCCCTCCCATCTGAAAGAGTTGGACTTAAGCTACAATCATCCAGGACACTCAGGAGTGAAGCTGCTTTCTGCTGGACTGGAGGATCCAAGCTGGAGACTGGAAACTCTCAGGTATGGTGAGACAAGGGTGTAGGTTGAGTTTGTTTGAGTCATGAGGTCACAGTGAGAAAATAAAAGTTGTTTAGTTGTTAAGTGCTAATCGGACTTTGTCTTTTGCACCAGGGTGGAGCATGGTGGACCACAGTCAATGAAAGCTGGTCTGAGGAAGTGTAAGTGTGTTGTTTAATAATGAGGTAGTACACATTTTTTTCTGCTATTCTGTCTGAAACTACTACCTCTACTCTCACATTGTTTTTTTAATCTTTCACTGTCATGCCCCTTCTGTAAAAAAACAACAACAACTACCTCTACTCTCACTCTCACTACTTTACTCTCACCCGTTCTCACAGGAGTGAGTGGTCAAATTAATTTCCTTGTTTCTGATATGAAGACGAGACGTGTGTACAGCAAAAGACGTCCTGCCAACTTGGGCACGTTTTAACATCAATGTACGCTGTAACGTTTTTTCACTATAATAAGTTACTGAAAGTTGCTGCTGTTTCAATCCTGTCGGCTCGCTGCTCCGTTCTCCCCGCGACTGACGCGCACACACACATAAACACACACAATCACACACGGTGGATGCAGGAAAATCGCAGACGAGATGTACATGATTACCTAAATTGAGGACAGCTACATTACTGAAGGTGCGATGATAAGTTAAAGTCCAATAAGTACTTCAAACTGTTAAGATTGTGTGTCCCAGCCTGCCCCCCCTACTGCAGCACATGATGATGGCGCAATGGCCACGAGTAAGCTCGTAGAGACACATCAATTCCTGTTTTTCACCTTGTATGAGACAAAAAAAGTGGCTGGTAAAAAGTGACTGTTGCAGGTGCATCAAAAAAGTTAACTTCGTGCCCTGATCTGAATCCATTTTTTCTGTATTTCTGAGATACTTAAGCAAACCATGTGTCATAAAGGGTTTGCATGTGGTCTGGAGTAGGGCTGAACGATTAATTGCGTTTGCAATAATATCGTAATATGTTAAAACGTGATTTCCTTATCGCAAAGGCTGTGATTTGGTCACGTGACTTGCGAGAGCAAATAAGTCTGCACTCCTCAGAGAAAGCATCAACTTGGCATGCTAACGCTACGCCGTACCCTGAGCAGAGTTCTGTCATTCAAACAACTCTGAGTTGTAGTTTAAAACTTTTACAGCCATTTTACTAAAATGAAGGGTCTTATTCGGGCTCAAGTCCATACATGCAGTTAATGGATACAGACACGGAGAACTGAAGGCTCTGTTAGCAATGATTAGCTCTGATTAGGGGTTAGCTCCAGTTAGCTAGCCAGCTCCGTTATAAAGATATGGAGCGGAGGAGACTGCCGCAGAGAGGGGGTAACTACCAGACTCTGATAAATGACGTTCAGGGAGCCTTCACAGCAGAGTGGCCGCGGTGTTTCAACGGTTTTATTAGTACAGTTAATCTCCACCAGCAACATGCTACTGCTAACGTAACGATAGCCTCTCTGAGAAAGTGCAGTGTTGACGCTGTACGCTGGAGGGCAGCTCCTACGCGTGCGCTATAAAAAAAAAAAATACACTGTATGTGTGACACGTGTCTTATTTAACTGTCTATTAAAGTTCAACGAGTGTTTAAAAAGTGCAATCCACATGTTTATTACAGTAAATAATCTAAAACTACTAGTTGTGGTAAAGCCACATATGTGTTTTTATATTTCTGCAATCTGCACTTCAGTCTGTGTGATTTGTTTCTGACTTTCATATGCATATTTGTGTACACCAGGCTTGGGCAGTGCTTACTATACTAGTGTGATTGAAGTAGTTCATGCATCACCTAATTTCATCATCACATACAGGCCTGGCCTCCAAGAAAGAACAGTTTGTTTAATCTATCTAATCTTGTGTTGTTCATACTATACAATGATTTATTGCTTGTCTTTGTTGAATAATACAGAAGACAAAGAGCTTTAAAATAACTGCGTATTATATTGCAATTGCAATTTTGATGAACAAAATTGCAATTAGATTATTTTCAAAAATCTTTCAGACCTAGTCTGGAATCAAAGCAGACCATGTCTACACAGACAGCACTCCTTGAGCTAAATGCTAACATCACCATGCTAATATGGTCACAGTGACGATGCTAATATTTTAACTGTTCTGTCCATCAGACGCCCGTAAACTCACACTGGACCCAAACACAGCAAACAGAAAGCTCAAACTATCTGACGACAACAGGAAGGTGACAGCAAGGAGAGAAACCCAGTCATATCCTGATGGTCCACAGAGATTTGACTACTGGAAACAGCTGCTGTGTACCGATGGTCTGACAGGTCGTTGTTACTGGGAGGTCGAGTGGGAAGGCCATGTTTATATAGCAGTGGCTTACAAAGGAATCAAAAGGAGAGGAGAGAGTGATGACTGCTGTCTTGGAAGGAACGATCAGTCCTGGAGTCTGAGCTGCTCCAAAAATGGTTACTCGATCCTGCACAGTAACAACAGAGTATCCATCAATATCCCCCCCTTGAGCAGAGTAGGAGTGTACCTAGACTGGCCTGCTGGCACTCTGTCCTTCTACAGAATCTCCTCTGATAAACTGACCCACATCCACACCTTTCAAACCACATTCACCGAGCCGGTCTACCCGGCCTTCAGGATTAGGATGGATGAGTTAAACTCGTCAGTGTCTTTGTGTTAGATACAGTAAAACAACTCACCTTTTCCTTTTCTGAGTGGGTTTGGGAGCCTCCCTGCCACTAGACACTAAATGAATGTTGACCTTTAGCAGCCTACCCTCGTTTTCTCTTGCCTGACAAATGGGGGCTCATCCGGGATGTCACAACCTGGCTCAGAACATGAGAGTAGGCTGCGAAAGGATAACATTTATTTTTTTAATCAAACAAAATAAGTAATTGAAAACATAACTTAAGTAATATTAATAATTGAGAAGATAAAAAAAATGCAGCCGTTGCATGCTCAGGAGAGTCAGCTGCTGACAACAGGAGCTAGAAATAGCACCCAATTAAATCCCGGAGGAGCCCCAATTTGTCACAGCCCGACTCTTAGGCTGCGACAAAAACGGAGAGAACGTGATGGGAGGCTGCCAAAGGATAACATTTATTCTGGGAAACAACCAAAATCAATATTCAAAAACAACATAACTTAAGCCATACAACTCATTCAGAAAAAAACATGCTGCCGTTGTAATGCTGCAGGCCTGTCAGTAAAGTCACCCGCTGACAGCAGCTCGTCAGCAGTAATCAACACCTGCAACACAGCACACAAGATGACTAATATGGATTTTTTTTAGTGCCAATACGATACCTGTTTATTTTCCATCAGCCTTAGCCGATAACCCATATGGGCTGCCGATTCTTTTTTGGAGCCGGTACTGCTTTTGCACCCTGCAACACTGGATTTGTTTTTGGAATCTTTGGCTCTGCCATTTCTTTAAAAATAATAAACAAAAACACAGATCAATGTCACTTCTGCAATCATCTTCCATTCATAAAGGAAGAAAAAAGCCAGAAAAAAGACCTGCTGTGAATAACATTTGTCTATTGATACATTGTTCTAATAAGACCTTTTTTGTAGCAGTGAATGCTAGGTAGCAGTGGATGCTTTATTGCAGTGGATGCAGATTTAAGAAGTAATGCCGGGAAAAAACTATTGCGGCACGCAACACCCGCGTATTGGCCAATGCCGATACACGATATATCGGCCGGCTGATCAAATCGGTCTATTGCTACACAAGAGACCCCAGCAAACAAACATAGGTCTAGTGGCAGTGAGGCTGGGGTCGACACAATAAATAAAAGAAATTTGCAGCAGTGGAAAAGAGGTAGAATATGTCATAGATGAAAAAGCCAAGAGAGCTGAGTGTTAATTGGCTAACACCTGTGATCAACATGTGCTCTATTTAAGAAGTGCATTTTGCTACATTTTAGAAACGCCACATGCCAGAAAAAGACCTGCTGTGAATAACATTTGTCTATTAATACATTGTTCTAATAAGTAGCAGTGAATGCTTTATTGCAGTGGATGCAGATTTAAGAAGCTCTACACTTTGAGGAACATTTGCTGTGTCCTAGGTCAAAATACTGGATCCTCTTAACCCCTCTCGAACATCTGCGGGTTTGGAAACCTCACCATCAAGGATAAAAATGCGCTTTTAAAAATGAAGTGTGAAGTTCAGTAGCCTTACTGACATTTTTTAAAATGCCATGCATATTTGCAAGGACACCACTCACCCTGTGTACAGAGAATACATGTTATTACCATCTTACATTTTGGCACTCCCTTGGCTCTTAAACAGATACAAAAACGCTCGTATTCCTCTTTCCATTCAGGCACTCACCTCAGCTAAAAGGAGGTGATAGCCCATGTGTATATTAATCACCCCTTTATTTATTTATTTATTTATTATCTATTGTTTGAAGTTTTTTGTAGTTCTTTTTACTTTCATTAAGACTCCAATACAACTCTGCAATATAAGCCAGGTTTAAGACCCACTGCTTGTTAGAGGTGTTACTCAACTATGGATGATGTACTATAAGTTAACCTAACTAATCTACATGTTGAAATTAAGTTGCATGGAACTTTTTACTGTACTCTTTTTCCTTTAACTTGTATGCTTGTAATACACTGATACAATAAAGTATAAACTAAGAGATGACCAGCTGTAAATGGGAGATGTACATAAGCAAAGTGTTCTTGCAATATGAGGACCAAATGAGATGTAAACATGTATCAAAATGAGTATAAGTGATCTGAAAAAGAAAAAAAAAAACAACTTACACACAACAAAAATACAAACATTGATCAGAATGCTCAGACACACAACAGCTTATTTTCAGTGTTTAATGTTCTGTTAATGGAAGATGATCTTAAGCACATATACGGCCCCAACAGCTCTAAACAGCTGTGGTACTAAGTTCCCTTCTCTGCTCCTGTGTGATCTTCAGAGTAAGGCTGATTTCATGAACTGAAAAGAGATTAAAAAAGAATTACTGTATGTAATTCCACATGAACATGTTAACATGCAGCACTGGAAAAATAGATACATGTGTTTAATATTATAACTGTGGAGAAGACTTAAAACTTGCCCTGTTTAAGACTATTGGGAGCTAACTCTAGCAGGAGGATAACACGGTGTAGGCAAATTGGTTTCATTTTTCTCTACTGACAGACCTCCACATGTACAAACAACAGAGCTACGTGTTGACTGGAATTGTCCTTTAAAGTTTATTTGGAGGTTATTTAATTTCCCATTTTATTAAGATTAATACATATCTATCTATCTACAGTATCTATCTACAGTATTTACACTATCCATCCATCCATCTATCTAAAGAAACTGCTTGTTGCTGTCCTGCGTGCATGCAGCTATTGGTAAGTGCCAAGTCTTTCTATTAGTTGTATGTTTTATTATCAGTTTTTGGAAGGCTAATGTTTATTTTCTATTTCAACAAACTATTTCTTTTCAGCAGTTAGGTGAGACTATGCTACACTAAAAATATGTATCTGTAGGTTCACATGCAGGAAACTAAACGACACTTGGGCCATACGACTATTAATGAAAACATTTACACTCACCTGCTTGAGAGAGAAACTGGCGACTTGGCAGTCACACGGCAAACTCAGCAGATGAGCCTGGAAACGATCTGAGACAGGAAGCAGATTTAAAATCTAAACTTATTGAATTTGACACTAAACGTACACAAGGTGTCACATTAATGTACAGTCAGAGTTATTTCATCACAATGTAGAGAGAAAATCGTGTGATGATGACACCCTGCTGTGTGTGAGTTAGCGGGCGCTCAACTGAGTCTGCTGCTTAATCGTCAGTGTAGCCTGAAACACTGAGTGTTCCCAGGTTATGAAGCCCGGCTGCAGCGCAGCGCTGATTTCTCTGCACATGTACACCGCTGACTATACTAACAACCACGCTCCACACCTTAATAATCATTTTAATTTGGTCTAATTGTATCTAATTTGGTTTAATAATCCTTAAAGGCCTCAGAGGCCAAAACAAAATGGGGGCTCGTCCGAGATATGTTTCTCAGACACAGCAGCAGTTGTCACAGTAAACTCATACACTTGTATCTTCCCTTAGAGATAGGGTGAGAAGCTCAGTCATGCTTGAGGAACTCAACTTCTTGTATCTAAAAGGTACAACATTTGCCTCTGAATTGTGGAGTAGAAGTATAAAGTAGCAGAAAATGGAGTAAAATAAAAAAAAGTGTATGTAGTGTGAACTGTTACCCAGTTAAATTACCTCTGAGGATATGAAGTTTTGTCACAACGGCCACAAACTCATCGTAGTTGATCCCACCTTCGGAGTTGTACTCGTACCACAGAACTCTGAAGGTTTCATCGTCTAGATTGAAATCTGCAAGACGAAGACAAGAAGACATAAAAAGCAAATGAAACCAGGCTTTTTTCTGATTGACTCACTGACTCAATTTTTGTCTTTTTAACCCTTGTGTTGTCTTCCCGTTAACCCTGAATGTTTTTGTGCTTTTCTGATGCTTTTGGCGCTTTTTTTAAAAAAACCTGAGCTGGTTTAATAATAGGTTCTATTATTCCCATTCTTGGAATTTATGGTCAACAAACCTCATTTATATCAAATTATACATCAGTTTTTAGTTTAAAAAGCAGACATTATGAATTATTTTGACTAATAGTTAAGATCAGAGGATGTTGAGTGGATCTCAGATGGGTAGATGTCAAAGTTGAGTCTGGATACTGTTTTGAAACCATTAAAAAAAAAAAATTCAAATGCTATAAGATGAATTAAAACACTCAAAAAATTCAATGAAAGTAATCATTAATGTCACCTGAAGAACGTTGTATGGAATCATCCATGTTATTTTTGGGCAATTTGGTTGAAAGAAATCCGTATTTCTGATATGAAACACTTTGAAACGGGTCAATTTGACCCGAGGACAACACACTGGTTAAATAACTAGAGAAGCTTTTAGGCTGAGTTAAAGAAAGAATGCATTACCCCGGCCAGACAGAATCTTTTTCATTTGGGTTTGCGTTATGGAGGGCGGGCTCCTCTTCTCGTAGTTCTCCACGTACTCCCTCCTGGTAGCAGCCACGTAATGCTCCAGTTTGAAGACCTCCACCACATCCAGGTCTCCAGTCTTGTCTGCCTGAGAGTGCTGATTAACGAATTTAAATGTTTGAAGACGTATAGCTCAACACCTTATTGCATAATGGCCCCTGTTACAGCCAAATGAAGAATACAAAAATCACATATTGTATCGAGGGCATTCAGAACCCGTTTGCTACCCTAGGTTGAAACACAGAAGTCAATGTATTAACTTAAGGTGGCTGTAAATACTCAGCAGATTAACAGAACCAGCAGTGGCAATGGATACATCCATGAGAGTCAACAGGAGGCGGGCCGTCTTCAGACTCAGAGCTGTATTGGGGGAAATAAATGTGTTTTAAATTGACCTATTATATGGCATTTTCAGGTGCCTACTTATATTTTGTGATTCTACTAGAACGTGTTTACATGCATTAATTAAAAAAAACTTTATTTGTGTCATACCGCCCATGGCTACTGCACCTGCATTCACCCTCTGTATCAGACGCTCTGTTGGAGCACCTGTCTCTTTACCCTTCCCGAAAAAACCCAGTCTGCTCTGATTGGTCAGCGCATGTCCGCGAGTCTATGAAATCTCTAAATCTCTTCTAAACCAAATACTCCACAGCCGGACATGTCCCAGCAGTAATGTGACTCAAAAAATTGGGGAGAAATCACCATCATTGGCCGCAAAGATTACAACTATCTGGTGTTAGCGCCCAGCTACTGTCGTTAGCAGTGGATGCTAATGGAATTTGACAGTAAAAATCACCAGTAAAGGCTTCTAAACCAAAAACTACACAACCAGTAATGTTTCAGGAGTAATGTGACGCAGAATTGGGGAGAATTTAACAACATTGGCCGCCAAGATTACATCTTTTATTGCCGTTAGCATGCAGCTACATGAAACAGTGTTAACATCGCAGTAGCTTAAAAAAACACTCCAGTCCTGCCTATCCGGAGCAGATGACCAATCATAGAAGGCCCGAGAAGGCTGGTCCGGTGCCGAGCCCAGAGTAGAAAAAAACATCCAGAACAGTTGGAAATCTGAATGTGTGTGGCCGGGTTGGTCAGTGGGTAGAGCAGGCGCACATTTACATAGAAGTGTATGCCTCGACGCAGAGGTCCAGGGTTTGAGTCCGACCTGTGATGATTTCCTGCATTTCTCTCCTCTTTCTCACCTTGCTGTCCTGTCCATTAAAGTTGGAAAAACCCAAAAAATAATCATTAAGTAAATCTGAATGTGTTAGCTCACGGGCATTTCTCTGAAATACGTTTACCTCGTTATTAGGAGCCAGGTTTAACACAAAAATCCAACATAATGACATTATAGATATGACAGGAAATACAGAAAAACACAATAGTTCCACTTTAAAAACTTCTCATCCAGCTGATAATGTAGTGTTGTTAAAATGAGTGGAAAATAAACTGACATTTGCCACGAACAGAGTAGCCACCGGCGTTGAGCTTAGCAAGGACGCCTTCAGCAACTAGCGTCTGTTGGAGACAAGGACAGATGTTAGATGGACAAAGATCTCTCCCCAAAACATTGTATGTGCTGCAAAACTAATATTCCTGCGGCTAGTCTTTAGCAATCTTTAGTACTAAAGTTTTTAGTGTCAATTAAAAGGTACCATGTGGAGTTTACGACCACTAAAAGCAATGTTAATGCAATACACAATCCTGTAGCAGGTTTTTCTGGTGAACAACAATCAAACTTTTACATTTTCCTTCAATGAAATATAGGCTCTGACCTTTAGGGGGGCTCAGCCCCTAATGAGAGTGTGTCGCCCTCCTCTGATTGGCCAACACTACGTTTCTGTTCATGGTATTTGTTTTTCCTCTGTAACTAACAGACAAGTTCACAAACTCTCACTTCTAAAATCTATTAAAAAAAGAAGTCTTTTATTATTAGAATTTTTTGGGGGGCTGAGATGAATTTAAGGGGTCTAAAATCCCCCATGTGTGAAACCTTTGGAATACAGGAATACGTATGGCTTCCTATAGCGCTACTGGTGATCAAAACTAAGGCCCCCAGGAAGTGGGCCGGACTTTGAAAGCTTTGGAGCAAATTAAACAACTATTACAAACTCCTGATTCTTTTTCCCATAATCTTAAATGGCGAAAAGAGAAGTCTGTAAATTTGTGGATACATTTCTCTAAGTGTCACAACCCCCGCTGAATGACTATCAGAAGTAATACAGTGGCAATGTACATTTAAATACAATCTTCATCACCAACAAATATAAAATACAGATGTTCTATTTTTGAAGTATATGTAAAGCTTTGAAGCAACTTACATCAGGCCTTCTGTCTTCCTGTAAAAGAAAAGGAAGAAGTCATGTACATATAGATAAGCCGAGAGGAATCCAATAGAAAATATAGTTTCCATCATCACACTGACCTCTTCTGATATAGGTTACTTACTGATATACACATTTCCTCTGGGAATAAGTTGCACTGCAGCTCGTCTGGCCAGGAAATGCCAAAGCTGTTCATCAGACCCTCGCAGCCTTGTTTGGCCCTCTCGCAGAAGGACCTGCAGGGCCGCTGCACCTCCCCCGCCACGCACTGGGGGGCGTACACCGTACACACAAACAGCCGGATGTCCACCGAGCACATGGTCTGCACCATCGAGTTGAAAAAGGACATCTTCATCACCGCGTCCCTCTGGCTTGTGTGTCCCAGAAGATTAGGAGTGATGGTCTGGTTGTAGGAGAGGCCCTGGCACATCGGTATGGTGATGGGCTCACAGAACCCCCCGCTGCTGCCCACCCCATACTGGAACCAAACACAAGGGCTCACTGGGGTTGAGTCCCAAATCGCAGACTCTGCACTACATACTCAACAACTTAAACTATGTTAAGTAAATAAACAGTAGTGTGTCTTTTCGGACACACTAAGCTGTAATTTACGACGTCGCTTCCTGAGAGTCTTCTTGACGTTGAAGACACGTAACCATGGTAACCCCTGACGACCCCGGCACTAGCGTCGCCAGAAAAGTTATAGATTACTGAAAGAGGTGAATAACTAGACCAACAGTCGTTTAAACATGTAGAAATGTAAAATAGAGCGTTACAGAGCTCCTGGTTTTCTGTCATTTTGTCTGTTATGAACTTTGTCGTTACTACTGCATTGCATTGTGGGATATTTATGCCAGCGTAGTGTCCAGTATGTGTATTAACAAATCCTGCTATGGCTACGCCAAGACCTGCCCTTCAATAGTATTCACACACTGCTATTGGCCAGGCGTCTAACCTTAAGTTCTGCGTTACTGCTGCCGTCAGTATTCTGCTAGAATACAACAAATTACTTGTTGAGTTTAATACAAATACACACCTAAAGAAAACAATGTCAAAAAAACAACATATAATCAGTTCCCCAACGGCTTTGAAATCCATAAAGATCTGTTCATCTTCACATTGAAGTAACACTTACGTGTTCACAGGAGTCTGTGGTGAACGCTTCACACCTGAGCTTTTCTGGCCATTGGAAGCCGAACTTGTTCATTAGGGACTCGCAGCCGGCCCTGGCCTTCTCGCAGAGCGTCCTGCAGGGGGGCCGCGGTGTTCCCTGCACGCACTCGGGAGTGTAGACGGAGCACAGGAACGGCTTCAGGTGAGGGGAGCACTCTACTTTTACAAGCGGATAAAACTGATGGATTTCCATGCGTGCCTCGTCCTGAGATTTGTGGCCCAGAGCGTTGGGCAGGACGGTCTCGGTGTACGGCAGGCCTACGCAGAGAGGGACGCTGATTGGCTCACAGGTCGCAAAGGACGAGTGGGTAAAACTCATGTCTTGACTCTGGAAGAGTAGAAACATAAATCAGTGAAGTGTCTTTTAAAAAGAACAACAATGTTGTCCATCCATGATTTTATTTGTAGAAAGCTTATTTTGCCTGGCATGGTCACACAAGAGCGCATGTGAACAGACATTGTAAACACAGGAGCACTTTTAGTGCAAGACTTATTTATTATAAATATTATTATTCCCCCACAATGCACCACAGAGCGCCACAGGAAGTCCTTCCTGCCTGTGGCCATCAAACTTTATAACTCCTCCTGAGTTTTAAACTGGACAATATTATCTGTTTTGTGCAATAACACCAGCTTAAATTATAATGTGTAGTACTCTGCTGCTACTACTTATTTATTCATTATCAGGGAGGACACACAGAGAGAGATTCAAAAGTCATACACCCTCAAAGCATTGTGAATAATTATATGAATAATCAACACATGCATATTATAGAAAGACATATGAAATCATGCTTAAATGTAATTTTCCCATTACACTGTTCCCCATTATAGTTCCTTATATTTCTTCTCGGATATTTCTATACTTCTTGCAACTGTAACACAGATTTTCCCTTCGGGGATCAATAAAGTATTTCTGATTCTGGTTGTGATTAAACATTCGGGGGCCTGCCCAAAGGAGGACATTTGTGTCCAATTTACAACAGCTATGTGCACTGTTTTCCGAGCCAAATGATAACAGAATACCTAGAAGCTGACACGAAGAGGCGAAAAAAACATTGAGAGAATTGTCCCAAAAAAACTTGAAAAAGGCGTCAACTCTGTTCCATTAATGAGGAACAAAACTTCAGAAAAAGCCCTGTTTTGATTATTACTTTAAATCAGTGTTGGGCACGTTACTTCCAAAATGTAATATATTATAGATTACTAGTTACTGCATTTGAGAGTAATTAGTTATATTACAATATAACTGTCTCTGAATTGTAATGCGTTACTCTACTTTTACCAAAATAACACGGGACGTTTGACTTGGCAGCGAGGTTCAACCGGATCAATAAAGCCTCCTCGTTATCCACTTTAATACATCGTAGATTATGTGAATATGCATATGCAAAGAAGTCTAACTAAAGATATAAAAAAGTTAAGTAAAACACACAATAGGCAAGTAGGAGAAAATTTAAATACTCAATTAAAAAGTTCCTTACAGTTGTATTCTCAAACATCGAATACAGCCACAGGAAATAATACTCACGGCTTTCTTTTTCCTGTAAAGAAATGTTATTTATTGTTTAAAAAAATAAAAACACTAAATGTAGCGTTAAAATGCGTTACAATCTCAGTAACGCGAGTTACAACGGGTATAATATTACCGAAATGTAATTTAGTAATGCGCTATATTACTGCGTTACAGCAAAAAGGAATACATTACTGTAATTGCGTTCATTTCGGAACGCGTTACTCCCAACACTGCTTTAAATCACACCTATGCTTCAAAGACATAACCACTCAAAAGTAAAGAAAGAGCAGACGTACCTTATCGCAGGAGTCGGTGGTAAAGGCTTCACACCTGAGGGGGTCTGGCCACTGAGAACCAAACTTGCTCATCAGGGACCCGCAGCCGGCCCTGGCCTTCTCGCAGAGCGTCCTGCAGGGGGGCTGAGCTCTTCCTGACACACACTTAGGAGTGTAGACGGAGCACAGGAACGGCTTCAGCTCGGAGGAGCAGCCCACTTGTATAATCGGACTAAAGGTCTGTAACATCAGACCTGCTTCCTCCTGGGTCGTGTGGCCCAGAAGGTTGGGCAGGACCGTCTCCGTGTACAGCATGTCTCTGCAGAGAGGGACGCTGATGGTCTGACATGCTGCAGGAGGGGTTGGAGCTACCCTGGTGTCTTGACCCTGGAGGAGCAGAACTTAAATCAGTGATGTCTAAATAAACTCTTAATTCTGTCGTTTTCACCAACCACACACGCCCCTTTGCATTTTTTGCACATTTTCTGTGCACAAATGGGACCCTATGTACAAAAAGTGAATATGTACACGTAAAAAAAGCATTTACTTACATACACATTATAATTTGTATTATAAAATTTACTTAAGAGGTGGATGCTTGATGTTGCAGGGTTACTGCACAGGGATTGATCTTGAGACTAAGGACTGGTGTTCATCATCATCAGACATGAGAGTGGTGTTGATATTCCTGATTTACTCTGAGCAAGAAATTAGGTTTAAAAACATGAAGTGTTTTTCTCAAAATGACAAACTGGCTCTTTTAAGAGTCTGTGAAAGCCACTGATTCTATTGCATATCGTAAAAAACAAAAACATCATAATGTAAAAAGGTTAGGTGTAATGGTCATTTTTCACAGCAGACAGCATTTTGACTTGTCATAGACTACGTTTATACGTGGGCGGCTATTTCCATAAACAGACATTTCAAGCTCACCAGTTCCCAAAATAACATCTGTCAGTTTCCAAAAAAGTGTTGGTTTACACGTACCTGTGTATAAATGCCGTCAATGCCGCCAAGAGCATGCCAAACCAGTAGGTGGCAGTGTAACGAGAAGCTCCAGCCCACATCAGCCAATCAGAATCCCAAAAATCTCCACTCTGGCCGAAGTTTTTAGAAAGACTCGTTTTCAGAGGCAAATTCTCCGTTTGAGTGTAAACGAAGGGTTCAAACAAAGGGAAATGTCTCCGTTTTTCAAAATAACCATGTACGTGTAAACAGGGCCATAGTAGGAAAAGCACAGCTGAAATTGATCGATGGCTCAATTCCATCAAGAGTCCCAGTGAGTCGGCAAAACCACTACCAGGGCCTCTCCTAAGGGGAACAGCTGTCATTAGGGGTTTTGAATCCACCTGTGCTGTTCCTACTAAGGCATGGCAACATGTCCGCTGTGAAAAATAAGCTCAGGCTGCAGCCTACATTTGCATATACAGTATAATACTTTATTAGTATTGTTGTGTGTTTTCTTGTCTGTTAATTTTTTGTTTTGCTTGGGGAAGTGTGTGTGTGTCTTTGTGCGTGCATATATATATATATATACACACACATTAGGGGTGGGGAAAAAAATCTATACAGCATAGTATTGCGATATTTTCAGTGGCAATACTGTATCGATACACAGGCACCAAGTATCAATATTTTATTATATATGTGTTGGTCAGTTTGTCCCATTTTGCAGCAATACAATTGAAGTGAGATGAACAAACGAAATGTATCTTTTAGATCAAACAGATGTTGACAAAGTTTCCTTTTGGGGACGTCATTTAAAATTGGGAAAAATTAGAAGTTGGAAAAAAAGGTTATAAATTACAATATTTCGCAGAATATTACAATATCTTAAAAATCGCAATAATATCGTATTGTGGCATAAGTATCATGATATCGTATCGGGAGGCATCTGCTGATTCCCACCCCTAATATACAGTATATATATATATAAATGATATAAATAAAACTCACCTGCACACAGTTGGACTCTGGTAGAGTTTCACATCGGAGCTTCGTGGGCCAGAGCAGCCTCTTGGCTCTCAGGGCAGACTCGCAGTCGGTCTTCACCTTCTCACACAGAGCCCGGCACGGCTTCATCCAGCTGTTGTCCTCCGAGCCGCACTCGGGCACGACGACGCGGCACATGAGCGCGGCGACGTGCGGCGAGCAAGCCGTCTCCACAATCTGACCCGTCTGCTGCAGGTTGAAGCCTAGCAGTCCGGTGGGATGCTGGGTGGTGGTGTACCCCACACCCTGACAAAAGCTGGCTGTCACTGGCTTGCAGTTTGCCCTGCTGCTTTGTGCCCGGAGACAGTGGGGAGACAGCAGCAGACCCAGAACCACCAAGACCAAATGCTCCATGGCTCTCGGTAATGTCTAAAACTGGTCTGTGCTGTTGGAACAAAGCTTCAGGAGGTTGGAGACCAGTGTGTCTCTCTGCTGCTGTGCTCGGGGAGGTGGAGTACGAGTCCACGAATGGAGTCTCTACAAATGAGGCACTGATTTAGGACCGCTGCTAAGGCCACATATCAATAAGATGCTCAACACTAAAAGAGAGCCAAACTGGTCTCAGAGCAGCAGCCCTATTCGGAGAACCAAGGGCTTTTAAAAGAAACTCAACATCTGGTTGTGATTGTGTGCGTTCTGTGTAGCATGGAGGGTGGGGGGTATTAGTTGCACAAGGGCTGGCACAATAAACCTGACTTCTCTCGATGGAAAGTATTTCGACACGTAAAGAGTTAATGTGATTTTAAAACGGCATCTTCAATTCTCTGGAGCTTCGATTTCCGTAAATGAAAGATGAGTTCCAGCAGTGCTCGCCCACCATGTGGCCCCATGCTGTTTTACTGTTAACAGGGTTAGTTGACTCTCTCATGCAATCTGACAGCAGTGAGAGACGACGGACCCAGTTTCTCGCTGAAAGATACCTCGTCTTTTCAAAAGACCCCTGGGTCTAAAGTTAAAGCATGAGACTTCTATAAAGGAACGTATTTAATGAAAGATTGATAACACAGTACGATCGTCTGTTGCATAAACCAGTGGTTCCTAAAATGAAGACTTTGTTCCAGGTTTTCCCGTCTGATAGAGATTTTCAACATAAAGTCTATGATACATATGACCAAAATAGTCATATATTCTGCTGTTGTGTTACTCATGGACAGGGGGGTCAGACTGGGGGTAAAAAGGGGACTCAGTACCCAGGGCCCTCATGTGAGGAGGGCCCAAAAAGACGCTAGAATGAATAGCTGTGGATGCGGGGAGGGGCCCGTAGAGAATGCCTTTCTACAGGGGCCCAGACTTTTGTTTATGAATGGAATCATAGTGAAAATAAATCTTTCCATCTTTTGTTGGACACCTGGAACCCTCCCGATGACTTTGGAAACCACTGGCCTAAACAATGTAGTAGTTCCTATTTAACCAGGTGCAATGAAAGCAGTGCTAGGTGTGTGGCGGTAGAGATGGTGATGCAGTCTGTCCACTGGGACGTGCATCCAACACTTCCACATTCCAGACATTTCTTTCATTTGGTTCCTACCAAATTTCATGACACACATTCAAAAACATGAACTTTAGATGAATTTTAGATAAAAACAAAACGTTTCTGGACGCAGAACTGAGTGTCCACTTTGGTTGAGTGACATGAGAAAGGTGTCTGACGCAGGTCTGCTGTCTGTACACATGTATGTTTTCCATTGATAAAATGAAATAAAAGCGTGTTCTTCAACTTTATTTTGTCAACATTGATGTGTTTGTACATTTGCTTGCACAAATTTCGATATACAGTATATATTCCTCTTACATTTTAATTCTTTTTCCTGAGATAATAAAGTCCATGTTATTGTTTTATCAGAATCCAATTGAAATAAAAAGGAAATGTCATTTATTAAATGTATTTGTGTCAAAATGACATATGAACATCTTTTCCCATTCTATTTTGCCTGGAAACGCTTCCAACACGCTTGTGCAACGTGTGAAAAATAGGCGTCGGTCCGATTGTTTTTGGCGCATGCATGCTAGAGGCGCGCCGAAAACGCGTCATCACACAGGCAGTGTGCCAGCTCTAACCTGTTAACATGGGAGCTGAAATAAAAAGGGACACGCCACGCAGGCAGTGTGCAGGAGCCCTTAGAGCTCCAGCGTGGTCCTGTGTCACAGTAAAGCTGAAAACCTGAGGGACTCCACAGCAGGAAGACCATGGCGGTCAGAGGATGTCCACAGGCCAGCAAAAAAAAGAAAAAGTTACTTTAATTTCATTATTTAATATCTCTAAAAACAGAGGATGAAACCAAATGACCTTAAGACTTGGGATCCCTTGTTTTCTAGGGTCATATTTCATTTAAAAAATAAAAAGTGTAACCCCAAAATTCCACCAGGTGCAGATGCACTGCGTTCGGGTGTTGTCTCGTTGTCCGCCATGCAGCATACCACACAGGAAGCGCCTCAGAAGCATCACCTGAAAGACCTGGCGCATATTTTAAGCGGAGCAGAGAGTCGCTTCAGGGACGCGCTGCGGTGCTCGGCTGGCAGACTAACAAGCATTGTAGCGGAGGAACACAGCGAAGACTCGTCTGGTGGACTTTAAGTTACTTTTTTCACCAAAGCGTGACAAATATCGGTTTGACTTTTCCCATTTTTCTCCTCCTTAGGCGCTTGTGGCGCCTTCAGAGCCACCAGCACAAAGTTTCTTGGAGAAAGGTTTGGGTCAAAGAGAGGAACCAGCTGACTGTCCACGCCTGCAGAGAGACGAGGCTTGGGTTAGAAAGAGGAAATAAAAAATAAAAAAGAGAGAGAAGCCACGAACTAACAGCAGTTTATTACAGTTTGTGTCACAGAACCCAGCGGCTCACCGTTCTCCTGCAGGTAGATCATCCGGTCCAGCAGCACCAGCGTCTCCACCACAGGAGCCAGCAGCAGGGCCAGGCTGAAGTACACCACCACCCTGCGCTGCTGCTTCAACATGGCCTCCACCCGCTGCGGGGCCAGAGGCAGCCCGGGAGGCAGGCCGACCCGAGCCAGACCCAGACGGGCGTACCTGAGAGGGAACATGGTTGTAGACAGAGGAGGACATTATTATTCATTCTCAAATTGTGGACTCCATTTGAAACAGGCGTATATAAGAGTCTTCAGTCCTAATGAGTCCTGTTTTAACCCTCCAGGGCATACAGTATTTACAACGGCTTGAGAAAGTTTACGCCCATGATATAGTTGATTAAAAAGAGGAATAAAAAAAACATCTTTTGGAAATTGATCTTAATGCATTAATCCAAATAATTTAGGAAAATCCAACCTTTTAAGGACACCAATTTTTCTTTGTGAATGAATAATGGTTCTTCCTTAAAATACAGGAGGCATAAGTATACACACCCATATGTTAAATTCCCATAGAGGCAGGCACTTTTTATTTTTAAAGGCGTTATTTCATGGATCCAGGATACTATGCATTCCCTTGGCCTTTGGAATTAAAGTAGCCCCCCCATCATCACATACCCTTCACCATACCTAGAGTTCAGCATGGGGAACTTTCCATAAGATCATCTCTCAAAGCAAATCAACCCAGCTATTAAGCTGATTGACAGAAAAGCATGCCGATGCCATGTTAAGGCTTTTCCACATTTGCAGCACTTTGCAGAACCAAATGCTCTGTCCATTAATATTAACAGTAAGAGCCCCATGTAGGCTGAGTCCTGCAGCGGCGCAGGTTTGAATCCGACCTGCGGCCCTTTGCTGACTGTCACCCCCCATCTCTCTCCCCCTTGCATGTCTATCCACTGTCACTAAAATAAAGGGAAATGCCCCAAAAATAATCTTAACAAAAAAACAAATAAACATTAGACCTGTTGGACTTGTACACTGGTGTTAAAAGTGGAAGCTGCAGCGTTGACTCACTCTGGAAACGGTAGTAAGTGGGCTTTCTTTATGGTCTGGATTCCTGCCCTGCGTAGATCCGGCCTTGTTTCCCTGATGAAGGTCTCCAGCGTCGCCCGGTAACAGTGTGTCCTCAGCAGCTCGCTTTCCTCCCGAAGCCTGCGTATATAGTCCTCAGCGGCGTGGCACGCGCCCTCCCTCGCCTTATAGGACAGCTGGTGTCCCGGCAGCCCCCCCACAAAGGAGCTCATCGGGTAGCCAAACTCTGAGGGGAGCGCTTCCTGGTCGGACGTCCGCGGAGCTGCGACCACTCCCGGAGGAGCTGGGTTTTCTTTGGTCGTGATTTTCATGTAGCAGCACGCCACCGAGGTGATGCCACGCACGTACGGGCAGCTGACGAAGTGGCGCAGGAGTGTGGCGCTGAGGTCGCCGCACGCGTGGAGACCGGTGAGGACAAAGTCTGGATGTCGCTGGCTGTTTTCTCCACATGAGCAGCATTTTTCTGCAGATGGCTCCTCTTCAGACTCGCTTTTGCTTAACTGGCGTCGCGATAACGATTCAGGGTCCACAGAGTCGATGCAAACACGACACGATGACCTCTGGACCACGTCAGAGGGACCCTGAAGCTCACAGCTCCGCAGTCTCTTTTTGCTGGGTCCAGACGGAGTTGGGACACCATCGTCCATGCAATCTGAAACACTCAGCTGTGTGATGAAGGCCTCCCATGATGCCTTGGGGTTTACCCAACCGGCCACATGGCGGGGAGAGGACTGTGACACCGGGACCAGAGAGGAGCAGTTCTAGAAAGGAAGACAGATGTTTGTTACCTTGGGTACAGAGTCCACTTTGAAAAACGATGAAAGGGAAACAAAAAGTCTCCTTTAAGCTTATGAGGAAATAAAGATGTCTGAGGACCCCTAGCAACATGAAGAACCTCTACTACAAGTGCGTTATTTTTTGTATGTATTCATTTTGTTTTCTATATCTTTTATATTTAATTTCATACTTTTTAAGACATCCTTTTATCCAGTGTTATTGTTATATGTTTGTTGGATGTTTTTTATGCCTTGATGAATTGAAATGAATTACCTTTCAATAAATGATTCCATTCAATTCAAATCAAATAACTTGATTTTTCTCCTGGAAGCAATTTAAAAGCACGAGGAGAGGTCTGATAGATGAGTAAAGAATTATGGTTTTGATGGTGTTGATAGTTTGATATCATCTATAGCAGAAGATAAAGCTAAGTTGCTATCCATCCACCTTCCCACCTTCTACAGAGACCCTGTCATACGGCTTCACCTCCTGGTTTGGAGAAACACCAACTGAACAGGGTTGTAAAGACAGCCAGCAAAATCATCAGTGTCCCTTCTCCCGTCCCTGCTGGAGATATACAACCAGCGGTGTGCTCGCAGGGCCATCAGCATCATAAAAGACCCTTCCCACCCTTTTATCCCTCCTCCCGTCTGGGCCAGACACATCACCCTCCGCTCCAGGTCCAGCAGGATGCTGAGCAGCAACTGTCCACAGGCTGATTTTATATGGACTGTGATCTTAGATGGACTGTGATTTTATATGGACTGTGATTTTATGTGGACTGTGATTTTATATGGACTGTGATTTTAAATGGACTGTGATTGTATATGGACTGTGATTTTATATGGACTGTGATTTTATATGGACTGTGATCTTAGATGGACTGTGATTTTACATAGACTGTGATTTTATATGGACTGTGATCTTAGATGGACTGTGATCTTAGATGGACTGTGATGGACTGTGATCTTAGATGGACTGTGATCTTAGATGGACTGTGATCTTAGATGGACTGTGATCTTAGATGGACTGTGATCTTAGATGGACTGTGATCTTAGATGGACTGTGATTTTATATGGACTGTGATTTTATATGGACTGTGATCTTATATGGACTGTGATCTTATATGGTCTGTGATCTTAGATGGACTGTGATCTTAGATGGACTGTGATCTTAGATGGACTGTGATTTTAGATGGACTGTGATTTTAGATCAGGTGCCCAATCCCACTGCCATGCTTCCCTGTGCAGCTACCTGCCTGCACTGCACATTATTTATTTGGATTAAACACATGACTGCATTGCACATGTTGTATTTTGTTCTATTTATTTCCTTGTTTTATACGGACACAAGCTGGGGGAACAATATTACATTGTTTGTATGTACGGAAGTACACATGAAAATGACAATAAAGTGAATCTTGACTCTATTTTTATCTTAATTGAATGACTTGTGTGTGAAAGGTGTCGCTAGCATTGATGAACCAACAAATACATAAAGGCTTCAATTTTTGGGAACCTCTCGGTGAGTGTAGAAAAAAATAATTTTGACAATTTAATGCTCTGCTCTGTTTATGGCAGTGCAAAGCACCAACCTTTTTCTGCCTTTCCTTCTCCAAGGCCCACAGTAACTGTCCGTCAAACTTGGACGCCATAGCAACCAGGGTGTGATCAGCCTCAATTGCGGTCACAGACAGTCCGAGCCCAAAGGACAGGAAACGAGTCAGATGACCCTGTGGATGGAAAAAAACTCTATTTAATGTGCAATGGTTTTATTGTTATTCATGTGATGTGCAAATACACACAGGACGCAAAACCAACAGGGAATATATACAGCGGTGCTCATAAGTTTATGAGCCTGTGCTAAAGTTGACTAAAAATAGGTATAAAAAAAAATTATCTTTTGGAAATTGATCTTAATTCCTTTATTAAAAGAATTGGAAAAATCCAACCTTTAACGACACCAATTTTCTTTAGGAATGAAAAATGTATTGTGAATAAAAATGTTCTTCCTTAAAATACAGGGGCATAAGAATACACCCCCCTATGTTAAAATACAGGGGGCATAAGTATACACCCCCTATGTTAAAATACAGGGGGCATAAGAATACACCCCCTATGTTAAAATACAGGGGGCATAAGAATACACCCCCCTATGTTAAAATACAGGGGGCATAAGTATACACCCCCTATGTTAAAATACAGGGGGCATAAGTATACACCCCCTATGTTAAAATACAGGGGGCATAAGTATACACCCCCCTATGTTAAAATACAGAGGCATAAGTATACACCCCCCTATGTTAAAATACAGAGGCATAAGTACACACCCCCCTATGTTAAAATACAGAGGCATAAGTATACACCCCCCTATGTTAAAATACAGGGGGCATAAGTATACACCCCCCTATGTTAAAATACAGGGGGCATAAGTATACACCCCCCTATGTTAAAATACAGGGGGCATAAGTATACACCCCCCTATGTTAAAATACAGGGGGCATAAGTATACACCCCCCTATGTTAAAATAAAGGGGGCATAAGTATACACCCCCCTATGTTAAAATACAGGGGGCATAAGTATACACCCCCCTATGTTAAAATACAGGGGGCATAAGTATACACCCCCCTATGTTAAAATACAGGGGGCATAAGTATACACCCCCCTATGTTAAAATACAGGGGGCATAAGTATACACCCCCCTATGTTAAAATACAGAGGCATAAGTATACACCCCCCTATGTTAAAATACAGGGGGCATAAGTATACACCCCCCTATGTTAAAATACAGGGGGCATAAGTATACACCCCCCTATGTTAAAATACAGGGGGCATAAGTATACACCCCCCTATGTTAAAATACAGGGGGCATAAGTATACACCCCCCTATGTTAAAATAAAGGGGGCATAAGTATACACCCCCCTATGTTAAAATACAGGGGGCATAAGTATACACCCCCCTATGTTAAAATACAGGGGGCATAAGTATACACCCCCCTATGTTAAAATACAGGGGGCATAAGTATACACCCCCCTATGTTAAAATACAGGGGGCATAAGTATACACCCCCCTATGTTAAAATACAGGGGGCATAAGTATACACCCCCTATGTTAAAATACAGGGGGCATAAGTATACACCTCCCTATGTTAAAATACAGGGGGCATAGTTGATGAATGAATATTTAAATTATTAAATTTTATATATTTTTTAAATCATATAAACCAATTATCAAAATAGTTGGCAATAAATTCAATAATAGACAACAAATTGATTAATCTTTCCAGTTCTAAACTTAACCATACCTTAATTATAGTTTATTTACCATAACCACTCTCTCTCTCAGCCATGTATGTACAGATAGAAACAGGTGTAGTAGGAGTGACGTAGTACCTGTCCAGAGCCCACATCCACCACACTGCTGCAGTCAGTCTGGTCACAAAGTTGTTTTACCAGCTGGAATTTAAAAAAAGAAACATGTTGAACCCTCGTGTTGTCTTCCTGTCAAAATTGAAAGTGAACACTTTTGTTGATGCTTTTTAATCAATGCTTTTAACTTTTTCTTGCGGTTTTGTTCTTTATTTCAACACGTTTTTCAATGTTAGTCAACTTTTTTGACATTTAACACTACGTAACCCTAACTTATTAACTTTAGTTTTACAGTTATTTTTGGAAGTTATGGTCAATAAACCTCATTTATAGGAAATTATACCTAATGTTTGAGTAAGAAAAGCATAAATTAGGAATTATTGAGACTAAAATTAAAGGAATGGATGTTGATGATAATCACAGACTGGAATATGTCAACTTTTACTCAATACTATTTCAAAAACACTTCCATTTGTTTTACAATGCTATAAAATTGAATAAGACGCCCCAAAATTAATGAAAGTAGAGATTTGTACTTGGCAAAGAGCGTTGGGTGGAATCAATCATGTTATTTTGGGGAATTAAAAAGAACATTGATATAGGACAACATGAAGACAACATGAGGACAACATGGGGACAACATGAGGACAACATGAGGACAACATGAAGACAACATGAGGACAACATGAAGACAACATAAGGACAACACGAGGACAACATGAAAACAACATGAGGACAACATGAGGACAACATGAAGACAACATGAGGGCAACATGAGGACAACATGAGGACAACATGAGGGCAACATGAGGACAACATGAAGACAACATGAGGACAACATGAGGACAACATGAGGGACAACATGAGGACAACATGAGGGCAACATGAGGACAACATGAAGACAACATGAGGACAACATGAGGGCAACAACATGAGGACAACACGAGGACAACACGAGGACAACATGAGGACAACATGAAGACAACATGAGGACAACATGAGGACAACATGAGGGCAACATGAGGACAACATGAAGACAACATGAGGACAACATGAGGACAACATGAGGACAACATGAGGACAACATGAGGGCAACATGAGGACAACATGAGGGCAACATGAGGGCAACATGAGGACAACATGAGGGCAACATGAGGACAACATGAGGACAACATGAAGACAACATGAGGACAACATGAGGGCAACATGAGGACAACATGAGGACAACACGAGGACAACACGAGGACAACACGAGGACAACACGAAGACAACATGAGGACAACATGAGGGCAACATGAGGACAACATGAAGACAACATGAGGACAACATGAGGACAACATGAGGGCAACATGAGGGACAACATGAGGACAACATGAGGACAACATGAGGGCAACATGAGGGCAACATGAGGACAACATGAGGACAACATGAAGACAACATGAGGACAACATGAGGGCAACATGAGGACAACATGAGGACAACCAGGACAACATGAGGACAACATGAAGACAACATGAGGACAACATGAGGGCAACATGAGGACAACATGAAGACAACATGAGGACAACATGAGGACAACATGAGGACAACATGAGGACAACATGAGGGCAACATGAGGACAACATGAGGGCAATATGAGGGCAACATGAGGGCAACATGAGGACAACATGAGGACAACACGAGGACAACATGAGGACAACATGAGGACAACATGAGGGTTAAAACACTTAACACCAAAAAACTCCATGTTTGTAAATGTCAACTTAAAAAGCGGTGACAGAAGCGAATCTTAAACGCCGTACCGAGCCCAGCTTGCGGATCTCGTGCTGCTTCTTGGGTTTGACGTGTTTCCTGAACGTGTGTCCCAGCAGGGCGCTCTGACTCTGGTTGTGCAGGAACTCCTCAGGCTTCTCCGAGCCTCGCCCCCCCCAGCCCTCTCTGGGAAACGCCAGAGCGTGAGCCGTGGCGCGGAACGCCAAGAGCGACAGAGGCCACACCGAAGGATATCTGCAACAACAAATGCTCCGCGGTTATTGTTTGGATCACATGACTGGCAGTGCTTCAACAGGAAATAATCTTATAACTTATTCCCTGTTACATAATGTTGTTATTCTTATCCAGTCAGTCAGTTTATAGGTTATTATGTTATGTTTATATTTTATAGTCATTTCAATATTTTATCATGATCTACTGCACTGTTCACTTTTTCACTATCGTCATTACACACAGTCGACCATAGTACCTCGGCTTATCATGGTCATTGTATTTCTGGGTGTGAGTTTTAATTTTATTCTTATGTATGTGTGATATATGTGTGTATATGTGTTTGTTGTGTTATGGTTGTCTTGCTACTGGATGCCTAAAATTTTGTTTGTTCGGTCGGTATGTATGTATGTATGTATGTATGTATGTATGTATGTATGTATGTACAGTATGCATGTATGTATGTATGTATGTATGTATGTATGTACAGTATGTATGTATGTATGTACAGTATGCATGTATGTATGTACAGTATGTATGTATGTACAGTATGTATGTATGTATGTATGTACAGTATGCATGTATGTATGTACAGTATGTATGTATGTACAGTATGTATGTATGTATGTATCTATGTATGTATGTATGTATGTACAGTATGTATGTATCTATGTATGTATGTATGTATGTATGTACAGTATGTATGTATGTACAGTATGTATGCATGTATGTATGTACAGTATGCATGTATGTATGTACAGTATGTATGTATGTACAGTATGTATGCATGTATGTATGTACAGTATGCATGTATGTATGTACAGTATGTATGTATGTACAGTATGTATGTATGTATGTATGTATGTATGTATGTATGTACAGTATGCATGTATGTATGTACAGTATGTATGTATGTACAGTATGTATGTATGTATGTACAGTATGCATGTATGTATGTACAGTATGTATGTATGTATGTATGTACAGTATGCATGTATGTATGTACAGTATGTATGTATGTACAGTATGTATGTATGTATGTACAGTATGTATGTATGTATGTATGTACAGTATGCATGTATGTATGTACAGTATGTATGTATGTACAGTATGTATGTATGTATGGATGTATGTACAGTATGTATGTATGTATGGATGTATGTATGTATGTATGTACAGTATGTATGTATCTATGTATGTATGTACAGTATGTATGTATGTATGTATGTATCTATGTATGTATGTATGTATGTACAGTATGTATGTATGTATGTATCTATGTATGTATGTATGTACAGTATGTATGTATGTATGTATCTATGTATGTATGTATGTACAGTATGTATGTATGTATGTATGTATGTACAGTATGTATCTATCTAATCCGCCTGTTAGAGAAGACCACATCTACATGCTTACAGAATCATTAGTACAGAACTAACTATTATTAAAACCTTTTTCACCCAATCTGACCTAAACTGCAGTCTGAGACCCCTCATAAGTCTACTTCAGACAAGTAGTATTCTTAATTCGGCTGCTGGACTTCACAAAAACAAACTACTGTTTCCTGATAAGATGGTGGCAGAAATCCAACACCTCGGCTTTTAAACAATTTTACAAAAAACATTTTAATAGACTTGTTTTTTTATGATGTCGTCTTTTATAGCATCTTTTTACCCTATTGCCTGTTCATTTGAACCATATTTCATTTCATTTATATATTTGTTGTTTTTGTCTTGTCTTTTTCAAAGGTGCCCCATCTTCTATCTTCTATTCTTCTATAATATCTTCTATATTACAATAATGTGTATATGTGTTGGTTTTTAAGTCAAGTCGAGTGGGTTTAACTGTGTGAAAACAGCCTGACTGCTTGAGGGAAGAAGCTCTGCCTCATTCTGGAGGTGTGGGCGATTATACTGCAGTACCCCCTGATGGTAGGAAGGAGAAGACTGGGACAGGTGTGTTGTGTCCTTAACAATGCTTATGGTTTTGATTTGTATGTCATTTTGTTTCTTCTGTCAAATCACTGTCAAAAACTATTATTTTTAAGTGCTATACAAACAGTAATCATTAAAGTAAAGCTGTGGTATTATGTAGTAACCCTTTGCTGCTCTGTACTTTTGTTGCTTTGGAGTAAGGACTTGTAAAGGGCCGGGTTACAACCCAGTAGTACCTCTTGTCTCTGTGTGCCGCATCCAGTAAGAGGTCTGCGATCTGTGGATAGGACAGGTCCTGCAGCACAGGCTGCCAGGTGTTGGGTAAAGTGTGCCAGAGATCTTCAGTGAAGAACTCCTGCAGGGGAAATAACAAGGTGACAGTCAGGAGAGGAACTACAAAGGGAAGGCATATACATCCAGTTGTCTAATTATGGATACATAAACAATTATTTCTTTATACCGGACAGCTGGAGGATCTTTTCCATACAGCGGTTCTCAAATCAAGAATATATGTTTATATAACATCCAGTGGTGGAAGAAGTATGTTCCCTGTCAGTGATTTCCTCTTTTATCTGATGTTTCTGGATTACAAACAACCTACTCTTTTTTTAATAAAAAGAATATATATTAAGTGGGAATTTTCTAAATTAAGGCAAATCTTAAAGATGACGACATGTATTGATATTTTCACTTTGCATTGATAACATTGGCTCACTGAGGATTGAATCAATATATCGATCCATCAAAGTATCGGTACAGCCCTATTTGATATGCAGAGATGCATCCTATCCTATATGAACATCATTTGTTTGTAGCGTTGCCGTCTTGTGAGAACCACAGAAATAAACGCCCTGTTTATAGCTTCATGACGACGCATTTTCCAGCTGATCCAAGAGGCTTTTTAAAGAATTTATTTAGCTTAAGAAGCAACACATAAAGAAACACCTCATCCTTTAGTTTCTCACAAACACTGAACATCAACACTGGAGATGTGTGGTTTTCACTGGACAGGAAGGGGATGATCTGACAAGTAACTGAGCAAAACTTGAGTAAATGTACTTAGTTACATTCCACCACTGCACACCCAATCTCATAAAAATGCATATGGTGGAAACCAAAATGTAGCTACAAACACAATGAAGTACCTTCATGCACAATAACAATGTGTTTGTCATGGAAACACTTAAAGTAACACCTCATCCTTTAGTTTCTCACAAACATTCAACATAAACACATCTGGAGTTATGTGGTTTTCACTGGACAGGAAGGGGATGATCTGAAAAGTAACTTAAGAGAAATATATACACACACACACACTCACACACACACACACACAGACATACACACACACACACACACAGAGACACACAGACATATTCCACCACTGCACACCCCGTCTCACAAAAATACATTTGGTAGCACACATGTAGCTACAAACACAATGAAGTACCTTTATGCACGACAACAATGTGTTTGTCATTGAAAACTACGTTGCCATAGCAGCCTCGTTTTTAAAGCACCTGTGTTTCAAAGCACAACAGAACTCGCCTCCTCTAGCATAGCTAGCTGGGTTAACCTGGGAAGGCTGCAAACTGTCAACAAGTCAATCATCATCGATACGTACAATGATATAGGAGTCGGATACGTGGCTGTACTGAGACAGGAACGTGGTGAGTCTTTTCGCCAGTTCTCTCTGTTGTTCTGTAGAAAGGCTGGATGTAAACATCAACATGCTAGCTAGCTAGCAGTTTCACTGACATACAAGTTGGAGATGAGCTAATGGTAACATAAGTTAGCTTGTAAATGCTAAGTTACTTTCCCAGTTAAAACCATGGGAGAGTGTCTAAAATACGCTCTAACACGCACAGTAACGCAATTTAAAGTCCCGTGTTTTGCATTTCACAAATGTTAATTGTAGTTAGCCAATAGCTAGCTAGTTGCTTTCACATGTAGCTAGTGTGCGTTCAAGTGCTTCCCGTAAATGTCGGTTTCGGTCGGATTCTTGTATGTTACAATAAAGTAACGTACAATCAAAAACAGTAAAATCTACATTCAATCGGTTACCACACATTAAGAACGTAGCGATATAAGGCAAAGATTACCCAAGTTGTCTCTGATTTAGTGGTTGTTTTAGGCATATGTTTTTGTTGACAAGCTAAATAAGCTGCGGCGAGTAAATGGCAAGAATTGTGCAATTCTGTGTTTAATTCAGGTATGGATGCCCATTTACGCCAATGTTAAAACCAATCCTTTAAGTCATAATAGATAGTATCGCGAAATAATCTAAAAAAATAACGGGTTAAAACTTTTAAAGCGTCTACAGTATAAGTGTTGTTTGGTCACATTTTCTGTCTGTCCCTGAAGGCAGCATGACCCGGATATCGATAGTTTGTTGTGAGCAGGAAGAAAGCCCGAGGTGTCCACAGTGTGCAGCAGGTCTGGTTTTACATTTCACAAAGTTAATTTTACAGATTTCCCGAATTGGGAATCTATCGGTATTAACCAACTAACACAGTACCTACAGTACTACTACAGTCGTACCTAGCAACCGCTAACCACAGAGTTAGTTAGCATAGCAACAGCTCAGAGAGCGTTAGCGTGAGCTAGCTAACGTTCGCTGGCGGGTAACGTCAACATCGAAATACAGCGAAACTTAACGTTAGATTTTAACGTAAAGTTAAGTAGATCCCTACTGACTGAGCGTCTGCCACCCCCACATCTAGTGGGGTAAAAAGTACAACATCCTCCTCTGACTTGTAGTGGAGTTAACGTATAAAGTAGCATCAGATGTAAACACCCAAGTACCTTATAATTGTTCCTAAGTCCAGTATTTGTACTTAGTTACTTTCCACCACTACTGCTGAGAAAACAAAAGTCAACTTTAACCCTTGTGTTGTCTTCCCGTTAATCATGTACTTGTCCTTCCAGGTCAAAATTGAATTTTTCCGATATTTTTGTCATTTCTTTCTGATTTAATTGTCACTTTTTCCATGTTTTTGGCACTTTTTTAAAAACCTGAGCTGGTTTAATAACAGGTTTTACACTTATTCTTGGAATTCATGGTCAAAAAACCTCATTTATATCAAATAATACATATGTTTTTAGTTAAAAAGGCAGACATTGTGAATTATTTTGACTAATAGTTAACATCAGAGGAGGTTAAGTGGATCACAGATGGGTAGATGTCAAAGTTGAGTCCTGTACTGAAATAATTCAAATTCTATAATATTAAATAAAACACCCAAAAAATTCAATGACAGAAATCATTGATATACCTGAAGAATGTTGTATGGAATCATCCATGTTATTTTGGAGCAATATCTCTCATATAAAACACTTGGAAACGGGTCAAGTTGACCCGAGGACAACACAAGGGTTAATGTAAATTCTCCCATGCATTCCAATGCCGCTCTTAAATTCTTGCTTTAGCTTGCAGGTGGGTGTACACACAGGTTAAATAGCAGTTATACATTCAAGTCCTGCCAATCAAGACAAGGTTTGATAAATGAATGTTGTGTTTGTGTTGCAGGATGATACATTCTAACTGGTTTCAGCCGATGCAAACTGGACTACAAAGGGTGAAGACCTGTTGAGGAGAGCTTTGAGCAAACCTTACTTTTGTCCTCTTTTGGATTGCGACCATAACAATGTCGGACATTATGATCAACGTGTCTGATGAGCCTGCACAGAGCGGCCCTCAAACAGGAAACCAAAGGAGGAACAACAGTTGGTTTCGTAAAAAGATGCAGAGGGGCTTCCCGCAAGGTAGAAGTAAATACAACCACCGATTGGGACAGTCCAGGCACGAGCCGCCTCCGCCGCGCCAAAATGGGGCATCTGCAAAGCATCCATCCACTTTCACACACGGCAAAAGTTTAGCCTGCCCGAGCAGCACGGCCGGCGCGTCCCACTCTAGCTCCCAGCCATCGACATCCGCACACAGCCTGCCTTCCTCGACTGTCTCTGTGAACAGCACAGGCAGCCACGAAAAGCCAAAGGAGCCTGGGAACTCAAACCCAACAGCCTCTGCCCATCGCCCCTCAGGATCGAGCATCCATAAACCCACCGCCGCTCAGACTTCAACAGGGATCCCCACAAAGTTCCTCGCCATTGACTGCGAGATGGTGGGCACGGGGCCAAAGGGGAGCATCAGCCAGCTCGCACGCTGCAGTCTGGTGTCCTATGACGGAGACGTGGTGTACGATAAATTCATCAACCCCTCCGTGCCCGTCACCGACTACCGCACTCGGTGGAGCGGCATCCGGCGGAGTGACCTCGTCAACGCCACACCGTACGCTGAGGCCAGGAAGGAGGTGAGGGAATCGTTTGCACCAGCTAGTTGATTATGTGTTTTTCCTCTTTGCACTTTCCCACTGCAGAAACGTATTGAAATGTGACGTAACATGTAGAACGGCTACATGTTACGTCACATTTCAATACGTGAGCTTTTTTTCCCACTGTTTTCAGCTCTCCACTTATATATTTGATTATTTGATTTATCATTTGCTCTGTAAAATTCCAGAAAACAGTGTAGAGCTGCAAAGATTAATCCGTTTGAGTCATTTTCTATTAACAAAAAAAGGTCCCAAATCTCTGATTGCAGCTTGTCAAATGTGAATATGTTTCTAGTTTCTTCTCTCCTGTGTGACAGTAAACTGAATATCTTTTGAGTTGTGGACAAACCAAGACATTTGAGGACGTCATTTGGGCTTTGAGCAACACTGATCCACATTTTTACAATTTTATGACATTTTAGAGAGCAAACAAGTAAAAACCATTAATTTAGAAAATAATCAACAGTGATTCAAACCTAAATCGCTGCCAAACTTTGTCCACCGACCAAATGGCCAGTGAAAGCTCACATTTTACCAACACTCAATAGATTATCATTGTTTTTCTTGGCAGGTGAGTGAAGCAAATCTACCAGCCACTTGCATATTTTTATCATCATTTGTCTGGTGACCTGTGCTAATTTTGTGCCCCTAGTGTAAAACTTGTGTGCAGAGTGAATGTGTTCGCTCTGTTGGCAGATACTGAGGCTGCTCATGGGGAAGGTGGTGATTGGCCACGCCGTCCACAATGACTTCAAGGTCCTGGGTTACTCTCACCCCGGTGCCTTGACCAGAGACACGTCTCGCATCCCTCTGCTCAACAAGAAGGCCGGCTTTGGCTTGCAAGAGTGTGCCTCGCTGAAGAGACTCACCAAGGCCATCTTCAACCGAGACATCCAGGTAGGAGGAACTGCACACTGGTGTTCAGCAGCTTCCATACATGCAAAGCAACCCCGGAGCTTTCAAACCACAACCGGGGTAGCAGTGTTTTCCAGATATTTCCCGTTTTAAGGGCTCAGAAACACCAGAGTAGTGTGGGCGCGAGGTGTTAAAAGTGCTCTAAGCGATGTCACACGTTTTTTTGGGCTACAACATTTATTGTCTGCTAGCTGCCTGTCCCCAGAACACACTGTAAAAAACATCTCCTCACTATCTGCTAGCTGCCTGTCCCCAGAACACACTGTAAAAAACATCTCCTCACTATCTGCTAGCTGCCTGTCTCCTGAACACACTGTAAAAAACATCTCCTCACTATCTGCTAGCTGCCTGTCTCCTGAACACACTGTAAAAAACATCTCCTCACTATCTGCTAGCTGCCTGTCTCCTGAACACACTGTAAAAAACATCTCCTCACTATCTGCTAGCTGCCTGTCCCCTGAACACACTGTAAAAAACATCTCCTCACTATCTGCTAGCTGCCTGTCCCCTGAACACACTGTAAAACATCTCCTCACTATCTGCTAGCTGCCTGTCCCCTGAACACACTGTAAAAACATCTCCTCACTATCTGCTAGATGCCTGTCCCCTGAACACACTGTAAAAAACATCTCCTCACTATCTGCTAGCTGCTTGTCCCCTGAACACACTGTAAAACATCTCCTCACTATCTGCTAGCTGCCTGTCTCCTGAACACACGGTAAAAACATCTCCTCACTATCTGCTAGCTGCCTGCCTGGGATGAGGATGAGAGAGGGGCGAGCTAGTCTAGTTTTGTTGAAAATACTTTGAACGTCAACAAGAAACTAATGTCACCCAACATCGCTTAGAGCACCTTTAATAGTTTTTAACCCAAACGTAGCCGAGGCCTGCAGTGTTGTGTATTCCACGGCTGCAAAGGACTTTTTGTTGGTGTTGTTTTTTCAGTTAGGTTTTAAAGTTCTTGCCTGGAAAAAAAGTACTTAACAAGTGGCCAGAATCTACTTTGATCATGTATGAGTCAATGGTCAGTGACCCATCCAAACTGCAGCTTGAAGGAATCCTGTGAGCTGTGGGAATGTTTCAGCCAAAGTGTTAAAAAAAAAAATAAATTGTCCAAAGTGATGTCCCGCTCGTTGTCTCTTGTGTCTTCCAGACCGGGAAGAAGGGCCACTCTTCTGTGGAGGACGCCAGAGCCACCATGGAGCTTTACAAAGTGGTGGAGGAGGAGTGGGAGAGGAAGCTGGCCTCCAGACCACAGGCCAGCCAGTGCCAGGTGTGACGAGAGAGCGCGGAAATAAACCAGAGTTTGAATCACCATTTCTGTGTGGGGGGGATGTGGTTCGGCCCTGGTCCAATGGGCCAACTCCTACTGTCCTGTTGACATGTGAATGAAGATACCAGAACAAAACTGTACCTGCTTATTCAGTGCACTGGAGAAGCTTTTACCAGCTGGATTAAAAAAAAAACTGTAATATTATCATGGGAGAAGAATAGAATAACTGCTGGGCCAGCCACTCGGTTTCAGCTGTTCTTTCTCAGGGTTTGCATTGTGTTTAAAGGTGCTCCTGCCACTAGGGGGCAGTCATGTATTCATTCCAGCAACAGAAAGTACATCATTCAAACACTGTCAACGATCCCCAGCACACACAAAAATGGTTTTAAATTTCCACAAGGTAAGTGTTTTAAATAGGATCTGCAGTTCAACATTCAACCCCAATTAATGCTTACGCCACCTCGATGTATCTTCATCTTCTCGCCATCTGAGCGTAGCTGAAGACAATTTCAAGTCCGACCAAATTGCCACTAATAGAGCTCAAATGTCATTTTACATTTTTACAGTTTTAATCATCCTTCCGTGAAGATATGCAACAAAATGCTGCTTTGATCAGCCCGTGGTCTTCTTCAGGGATGTTCAAGTCATTAGTCCTGCATGTGGCTTTTATGGATAAGAAAGGGTTTTATCACTTTGAGACATGTTTAAAAATGACTGTTTTTGTTTCTATGTTAATGTTTGAGAAAAAAAAGATAGAAAAAGTGCAAGAATACACATGTAGAACAAAGGCACTGTTAATCAAAGTAGTTGGTAGGGTTACATTGGTTGGTAAAGCCCAAAAAACATACTTTTATATGCTCATAAAGTACACAGGGTATAGTATATTTGAGCAGGAGGCCTTGATTTCAAAGTAAATGTTGATGTAGTTACTGAATATTACCCTGGCAAAATATTTTAATTTACAGTTCCACATGGTAACATCCTGACCTCTGTGTCCTCGGCGGTAGCTCGGCTCCTCGTGTTCTTCATCACGGTCTTTATGAGACTTCTACTTGTTTACCTGAACTCCCTCTCTGTTGATTTGTTTTGGAATATGAGAGAGTGCAGTCCAGTTTCCTATGCAACGGCAGACAGATTCATCTCGGTGCTTCTCTTCAATAAATCATTACCACAACCATTTTGAGTTATTTGAATAATTACTGTAGTGCAATTTATCAGTCTATATAAGGGATCGACACTGGCCGATAGCCATACCGATTATTGGTTGTCAATGAAGCCGATAACCAATATGTATGTAACCAATGTGCATTTACAATGAAAATGAAAATCTTTAAGTCACAATTAAGATTTTGGAATGTTACAAACTTCAACACAAAACTTTAAGTGCTTTAAATAATGTCAGGTTCAAGCAACCTAAAAGACTCAAATAAGGCACAGAGACGAGCGTAGGTTAATACTCGCGAGGAGAACGGACAGAGATGAGTTCAGTTACAATCTCCTACCGCTCTGAACTCATCCTGTCGTTACCTCTCTTTTTGTTAATTTTAGGGAGTGCCCCAGTTACTGTACATGGTAAACATGTGTCTAAGGGGAGGGGGAGGCAATAGCTTGCATGACCTTTTTTGGTTAAGTTTTTCTGAATACAACAGGCTTGAACTTTTACCCCTTGTGTTGTCTTCCCGTCAACAAATGTCACTTTCTTTTCAACATTATCGCTTTTTCCCAACATTTTTGTCAATTATTCAATGCTGGTGGGTGCTTTTTTTTGGACGTTTTTGGTGTTTTTTCCCAAGCTTTTTGATATTTTTAATGTTGACATTTTCAGCGCTTCTTTCAACGTCAATTTGACCCAAGGACAACATGAGGGTTAATCACCCTAAGACCCCAGAATGGAGACAAACTTCCTCTTTTCGCTTGAACCTCTCGAGCGACCTTTGCGCATCTTCTCCTGTCGTTGCTAATCTGGTCCTGCAGCTTCAGTCAGAAGTTCCTGTTTCCCTGAGTTCAGCCGGGTCCTGCTGCTGAGACACTCTAAGAAAAGATTTCCTGTTCTGCGACAAGCAAGCAGACTCTTCATACAGCTTATGCACATCATCTTTCATACTAATAAAATGATTAACATGTAGACTTAGAGTAAATATAAGATAAATGTATATGTATTGGAGTAAATATGAGGTAAATACATATGCATTGGAATAAATATGAGATAGATGTATATGTATTAGAGTAAATATGAGATAAGTGTATATGTATGTACATTTTATTCTGACAAGCAATTATTTAAGAAATGAATAAAAAGGCTGATACAGATAATCTGCATACTGACAAAAGACGGCCCAATAATCATCCAGGGCCGATGATCTATAAAGTCCACCCCTGGTCCAGGTAGTTTTGGTGCGAGTTGCCCAGTTGGAGATATCGGCTGTAGAGATGTGTGCCTTCTCTCCGATACAGTGGAACCAGATGACGCTCGGCTTGTGGTGCTCAAAGCACATTTGATAAACCCGACAGCAAATCTTTTCAGAAATCATGATCTGGTAACTCAAGATGATCCTCAAACCTGGGGTGGGCAGTTTCATGCAGGAAAATAAATAGTTCCTACATTAAACTGCTCACAACAAGGGTTGGTTGGATTTGAATAGACATTGAATATTAAAACCCAGGTGGGGGTGCCAGCTTTGATCCGTGTGTCCTGTTCTTACAATACATCCACATCCATTCATCAAACACCTCTGCACGCTTGACGGTTTTTAGAAAATTACAAAAATTGTAGAATACACATCCTCACCTTAATTCAGCAGTCTGAAAAGGGAGTTTTGGTTGCCTTTGGAAGATCAGACGCTTTACTTGAAGCACACCGAGGCCTCCAGTCATCACGTGAAGGCCTTCACTTCACCAAGTAACCTTGGACCTCTTCAGCCTGTTGGGTTACAGACAAGGTTGAGCAAAAAAAAAAAAAAAAAGAAATTTGCAAAGCAACAAGTGATTAAAGTCTAGATTATCCCATACGGCTTATCCCTCCTAAAGCTCCTTGTTCATGAGCAATAATGTGAGTAATTTGATTTTATGCCCTGTTATTAGATATTACATAAATAAAAGCCAGGGCTGCAAAAACAAAAGAGGCTTTGGACTTTCTTCTGTGGGTGTGTTAATATGTCAAAAACAAGATTTTCTCCTTCCTATTTGAGGCCGAATAAAAAATAATAAAGAAAAATGCATCCGTCGGCTCGCTGGTACTTCTTGTTCTTTTGACCTTTGTTTAATGCACTTCGACATTGTTGATTTAAATACTCGACATTTAAAATGAAAGAAGATTAGGTGTTCACCTGCTGTATTAATAAGTCCTTGAAATACATGAAAGAGCGGCGTTTGGTCTCATTAGGCAATGCAGTGTGGATTTTATGGATTATATAACCCCCTGGGTCATGTTATTGGTGAGCTTGACTCTGCAGATTAACCTTTCCATACACACCAGTCCCATCCACATGTGCATAATACGACTTTTATTACCTATTACTAAGCCATGAGGAATTTGTCCATTTTGCACATTGGCAGTCAACCTCACACACACAGTACATGCAGTACATACAGTACATGCAGTACATACAGTATATGCAGTACACACAGCGAGGGGTGGAAGCAGGATCATCAAATGTGGAAACACAAAATGTACTGCCGTGTATGAAAGCTGCAGAGGAGGAACTATAAATCTCTATTTTGTCTTTTTGGGACAGCAGTCAGCTTGAACAGATGTTTCAGGCTAGACTAACTGAAAAAAGAACATGTTTTACTTTTTTTTTTGCTGTGTCCAGTAGACATTCAAGCACCCAACTGTAGATTCCTCCGATGGGACTAACTGCTGTTGATGCTGTTCTCGATTCCATCCCCACTATTAATAATAATAATTCATTATATTTATATAGCGCCTTATCATAGACACTCAAAGATTCATAGAGCTGATAGGTGAATTTACTCAAAGCTCCTCTAATCAATTTTTATCAAGAATAAAATTAGGAATTTACAATCTATGAGTCCCTATAGCCTTCAGGTAGGGGTGTGTTTTTGAGAAGTTGACATAAGTGACCCATGTGGTATTCACATGTCTAGTCATCTATGCTATGCAATGCTTTTGTGCAGTGTCCTGTGTCTTTTCTGGTGCTCATAGCTCTAGACCCAACTATGAAGTATGCAATATCTCAAGATATCGACGGTACCAAAGAAAAGATGGTCAGCTTGAGCCTTCTGGGATGCATCAGAAACTACGGCAGGCCCTGTAACACTGCTTCCACTAACCTCCAAACGGATATAGTCCTGAAGCAAAACATTCCCGTTATCATGCAGCTGTAGGCTCCCTGATTGAGACGGGGACGCAAACACAGAACATGTTTGGACATCAGAGACTGGATAAATACTTCTCGTCTCCTGTCCCGTGACCTACAGTATGTTGACCTGATTTCTAAGCTTCACCTGTGGTCTCATCAAACAACTACGTGGTGTTTCTGGAACTTCCACCACACCTAGACCCTTCTTTATTTCTGTAGCTTTTAGCATATTTAAGTTGATTTTCTTTTGGTTTTCTGGCACATTTACTTTGTGGTTCAGTCTCATTACGGCTCTGATAAAGCCACTGCACACGGCCAGCATACAGCAGACAGACACAAGCTAGGGGACATGCTAAAGAGTATGTACTGTATATACTCACACATGGTTACAACATATTAGTGAGCATAACATAACAAAAAAAGAACAAAAAACATAAAAATTGTTACATCTGGGTTGCATGTCATCACCTCATTATTTATCATTTAATGTAATTAAAATGAATTGCTGTCATTAAAAAGAGCAGGGTTGTCATCACAAGAGTGTGTGTGTATGTGTTTGAACATAAAACATCAGTTTACATTACTGTCTACAGCTGTCCTGTCTATTAAAGGCTAAAATGCCCCAAAAATATCTAAAAAAAGAGCAATAACTAAATCGGATATTCTATATTTCATAATTATGATATCTGCATCTCAATCATGAGAAGCCATTGAATGAAGGAGAAAAAAAAGTGAATTAAATCAGGTTTCCACAATGAAGACTTTGTTATTATGAGGTCAATTTGCTGTTAATTTTGAGATCTTCCCTTGTAATTATTAAGACACAAAATACCAACACTATTCCACATAATTATGAGCAACCATATCCATATTATATCCACTCTGGGAAATCCAATGCACTTTTGTTTTTCAAGAGGACCAAAACAGACTGCAAATGATTAACGTTGCTGCTGGAGTTGTAAGGTAACCGACTGTTTGTTAGCTCCTCTGTCCCCTAGTGGCCATTAAAACAAAGTAGTGTGATTGTGATAGTGTGAATATTGATTAATTCTTTACATAAAGTAGTGCAGTTCAAAGTCAATGTATTAGTTTTGGGGACTTCTGCGTAGACTGTGTCCCCACTTAGCTTTACATGTAAATGTAATGTATTTGTAAAAGATCCCTTCATTTTGTTCACCTCTCATGTTTTTCTACATCAGCAGGATTATGATTTTCCAGGCAGGAGGAGGGGGTTGGGGAGGTGTGTGTGTGTGTGTGTGTGTGTGGGGGGGGGGGAGGGGGGTGCTGGTCTTTTAACACTGCCCTCATCCCAGTTTCTCCTCTCTTCACCTCCTCTGCTCTCCGCGGTAGGAACAGAGCCCAGTTTCTGTCTGTCCCAGTTTCTGTCCCTACTGCCTCTGTCCCAATCTCTGTGTCTTCCCCAGTCTCTTGACCGCAATCTCCGTCTCTGTCCCAGTTTGATCCAGTCTGTCCGTCTCCGTCCCAGTCTCTCTGTCTCCGAGAGGCTGCTGAAGGACTTCACCCATCCGACCTGCACCTGCGTCCTCTGAGGACACCAACACCTCCGGCTGTCCCCACTGACAGCTGCGCCTGATGATGGACATGAAGTAAGTCTGCTTGTAGCTACATAGGCTAATTAGACAGAACTGCAGTAATACATGATACTTTTTAGTCTTCCGATGTCTTGCTTTCCTGGTCGCGTTTTTATTTATCTTTATCAGTGCATGCTCCTATTTATGAACTATAAACTGTTGACATTTACAATCAACCCTCATCAACAACTCGTTTCGGATCGCAATAGGCCTATTAATAAAACATACTGCATGTCTTGATATAGTAGCCTACGTCTGGAAACCTTCCATGAACATAACTTTAACGTTAATATGTATATGTTATATGACAGTATTTGTAGATCGGAGATAGATATAACGGGTATATAAGTTATGTATCACGTCCAATTTCTCAAATCAGAAACAAGTTCGAAACCTGGTTTCATCTGAAGTCGGGTGGCAGTAGCTCAGACCGTAGAGCGTTGAGTTAGGAACCCGGAAGGTCGCCGGTTCGAGTCCCCTGCATGGACCAAAGTATGGAGTGTTCTCTTGAACAAGGCACCCGACTACTCATTCATTCATTCATTCTCACATCTCTCCAGTGCATGTACAGGACCTGAGCGTGTGTGTATTTCAAGCTTGTGTATAATAATAGTAACAGTCATTATTTAGTCTCAAGCTAAATACTGAGTGCAGACCAGTTGCGTTTTTGTCTCCCTGTCTGAGATATAATCCCTTAAAGCTCACAGCATTTCTGCTTAATCAGCTTGTGGCACCAGAGTCTTGTAGCCTTGTACCCCGGCACACACAGTCAGCAACTAACAGCAAATAAGGCCGACTGGTGGCAAATAAGGCCGACTGGTGGCAAATAAGGCCGACTGGTGGCAAATAAGGCCGACTGGTGAATACGTTTCCAAACCATTCCTGTGAACTCTCTCAGTCATGCTGTACGAAGCCTCTTTCTTCTTTCCTCTGAGAGAGCTCCCCGTTGCTTTCAGCCCTCCCCGGTTGCTCCTTGCTTCCTGTCAGAATGCGTCTGTCAGGGGGGTCGGGGTTGCCCCTGGAGACGGGCAGACCCGAGTCATTCGAGGTGGCGCGATGTGGGACTGGTAGGGGATGGAGGAGAAGCAAATGGGTGTCACTGGTGGTCCTCGCTGGGAGAAAGCAGAGGGGTACAGCGCAGGGGCAACAGTGGATCAGCACTTTGTTCTCCAACGTGACAGACTGCAGCGAAGAGAGGCTGGGTTTGGCTCCGTGGTCCTTAAAAGACCGAGAGAGAGTCTGGGAAGTATAGGTCACTGGGTTCCTTGGCATTTCATTTATTTGTATGAACCCGCAATCCAAATCTGAATCCTGTTGAAATATCTTGTTGAATCAATTCATGTTATCAACATTTGTAGGAAACTAAAATTCAGAAATAGCAGAAATAACTCATCATAGGAACAGCCTGTTTTGTAGTTTAGCCATGATGGTTCATATGATATTGTACTATAAGTTGTGCACAATAGACCGCCGGCCCTTCACATGATGACCGATCACATGACAGTTAAGTTCAGCGCTCTTAACAGATACATCTAGCCGAGAAAAGGTGACTAGGAACCGGGTACAGGGCACCGTGAGGTGCGGGTTGTTTCAGCGGCAGTTGCTTGATGAGTTTAGCCGATATAAGGTGACTGCCATGCACGTCGACAGTTAAGTCTAGGCCACAAAACGTCTAGATAAGTTGTTTTCTCACCCAAACATCCTCCGCGACCTCCCTACGCGGACCGGAGCGCTCTTACACAGCAACATTAATAAATTAGATACCGATAGATCAGGAAATGCCTAATATCAATAATAATTATGTGGAATACATACAGATTACATCATATTGCTTTCTGTAGAAATATGTAGGATTGGTTGATTGGTTGATTGGTTGAGAACAGCCTGCACTGATATCTAGCGGAGCACCAGGCCTCTCATCACACACTGGCTGGAGTGACAAATGGGCCAAATTCTTACGAAGCTGCTGCAGTCCTTAAAGAATCAAATTCACCTCTTTCCTCCCTCCCTTCCTCCCTCCCTCCCTCCCTCCCTTCCACCTCCTCACCCCCTCCATTCTCCATCCAACCTCAAATGACCTTTCCTGGCAAACTGAGTGGTCAAACATCCTCTCTCTTGGCCCCCGCCGCCTTTTTCCTCAAGGTGAAGTCATTGGTTATTCATCCACTTGCGATGCCTGTCTTTGTTGCCTGCTCTGTCTCCCCTTAGGAAAACCTCTCTCTCTCTCTCTCTCTCTCTCTCTCTCCCTCCCTCCCTCCCCTAATCACTGAGGCCGTACACACAGCTCAGCCTGACTGAGTGTCTGTGTGTGTGTGTGTGTGTGTAAGTGTGTTTGTGTCCTAGAAAGAAAAGCCATATGACGATGTAGGTTATTCCTAGTGGTCCCCTAATACTGTATCTGAAGTCTCTTCATATAGACCTTAGTGGTCCCCTAATACTGTATCTGAAGTCTCTTTTATATAGACCTTAGTGGTCCCTAATACTGTATCTGAAGTCTCTTTTATATAGACCTTAGTGGTCCCCTAATACTGTATCTGAAGTCTCTTTTATATAGACCTTAGTGGTCCCCTAATACTGTATCTGAAGTCTCTTTTATATAGACCTTAGTGGTCCCCTAATACTGTATCTGAAGTCTCTTCATATAGACCTTAGTGGTCCCCTAATACTGTATCTGAAGTCTCTTTTATATAGACCTTAGTGGTCCCCTAATACTGTATCTGAAGTCTCTTTTATATAGACCTTAGTGGTCCCCTAATACTGTATCTGAAGTCTCTTCATATAGACCTTAGTGGTCCCCTAATACTGTATCTGAAGTCTCTTTTATATAGACCTTAGTGGTCCCCTAATACTGTATCTGAAGTCTCTTTTATATAGACCTTAGTGGTCCCCTAATACTGTATCTGAAGTCTCTTTTATATAGACCTCTAGTGGTCCCTAATACTGTATCTGAAGTCTCTTTTATATAGACCTTAGTGGTCCCTAATACTGTATCTGAAGTCTCTTTTATATAGACCTTAGTGGTCCCTAATACTGTATCTGAAGTCTCTTTTATATAGACCTTAGTGGTCCCTAATACTGTATCTGAAGTCTCTTTTATATAGACCTTAGTGGTCCCCTAATACTGTATCTGAAGTCTCTTTTATATAGACCTTAGTGGTCCCCTAATACTGTATCTGAAGTCTCTTTTATATAGACCTTAGTGGTCCCCTAATACTGTATCTGAAGTCTCTTTTATATAGACCTTAGTGGTCCCTAATACTGTATCTGAAGTCTAATATTCTCTCTCTCTCCAATATAATATAGTAATTATTCTTAAGGGCTTTAAAGCGCCCATATTATGCTCATTTTCAGGTTAATTGCATTTTGAGGTTGTACCAGAATAGGTTTCCATGGTTTCATTTTCAAAACACCATATTTTTGTTGTACTGCACATTGCTGCAGATCCTGTTTTCACCCTGTGTGTTTAGGTCTCTGTTTTAGCTCCAGAGTGAGACATCTTACTTCTATACTATCTTTGTTGGGTGTCGCACATGCTCAGTAGCTCGGTAAGATCCCATCAGCTAGATAACTCTTTCTCCAGCTTTGGTCAGTCCAAGGCAGGATTAGCTGGGAGACTTCTTCTAGACGAGGGCCACTTGTGGAATACCTGCAGAACAGGGACAGGAAGTAGAACAGGGACAGGAAGTAGTTCTTTTGGAGATTATGGTCAACTAGTGGCTGTTGTAGCAGTGTTTTCCATTGAGAACGAGCTAGCATGCTACGGTTAGCCACCTCGTCTCTAGTGACGTAGAAAGCCGTGCAGATGTTGAACAGCTCACCCGGAGACTGAAGACAGAGGACATTCAGAAACCGGATCTCACTCAAAACACCATGGATAGTTATTTTTACCAAGTTTGTATGCATGTGGAAGCACCAGAGACACAAAATAACACCCCAAATCCCAGAGAAAGTGATTATTTTCATAATATGGGCACTTTAAGTTGCAGCTACTGTAATAACTCAAACGAACACGACATTTAGTCTATCATTGATTTATGGATAATCTGTCTGCAGCTCTGCTCAGTGAAATAATGTGAACTGCCAGCTTCATCCCGAGCCAAATTCTGGCATTAAAAAGAAACATTGAGTGATTATTTATTAATCCTGTTTTGATTAGAAATGCGTCTCTGCTGAGACCCTTAAAACAAACTGTAATTTCCTTCATTGTCTCAAGTTTAGCACTCCTTTCAGTCAAAGGGAAGTACTCAGTAATTGTAATGTCTGGGATTTACCACGTCATGTATGTACACCTGGTCCCTTTGCACTTTATTGTGGGAATTTGTGTCAAAGTCGGTCACCAGTGACAATTGTTGGTCTTCTAGCCCACTGGTATCCAGGTCACCCCCCATCTCGTTCGTAAAAGTTAAAGATCTCAGTCTCAAGGTCCTCAGAGTCACTGTAGGGGGGGCCTCCTTTTTGAAAGTTATTTCAAAAATTTAAATATCTCAACATGAATCCAACATATTATTAGCAAATATACATCTCCACTGATGATAGGCTTACTGGCCAATAGGTAAGGTAGTCCCTCAGGTATCCTATAAGGACTCACTGGGCCCCATGTATGTTGATTTATAAAATCATGCTGACAATTATTATTTTAACACTCATGTTGTTGTCAAATTGACCCGTTTTCCTATATCAATGCTCTTTTTAACGCTCTTTGGGGTGATTTTGATGGGTAATTTTTTATTAAAAATCTTATTCGATATTATAGCATTTTGAAAAAAAATTGAAGTGGTTTCCCAATAGTATTGAGTAAAAGTTGACATATTCCAGTCTGTGATTATCCATCAACATCCATTCCTTTAATTTTAGTCTAAATAATGTTTTTCTAACTCAAACATCAGGTATAATTTAGCACTCAAAAGGTATGTACAAAGCCTTTAGTCCAGCCTACATGTTATTGCAGGCCCAGTTTAAAATACTGCTTCCTTTTGTACGATATTAGTAGTAGGGGGTCCGTACTCCGTCTCTCTTTTATCTAATGTTGAATTGACCTGTGGTTTAAATAACGCTGAAGACCCCTGGTCTAGAGCTAGACCAGGGGTCTTCAGGGGTCTTCAGGGGTCTAAACCTTGTTGGTGAGGAGTCGGCGAGGCGTCGGAGGTCACCAGCTGTTCCCTGTGTGTGTTGGTGTGTTTGTGCCGCGGTGATCTGACAGAAAGGGTTTCGTCAGCCGCAAACACACACAAACACAAAAGTGGAATCAGTTTGGCTTTCAGCTCGCGGCTCGACTGTTGATTTATTTTTGGTTTCTCCAGCTGGAGCTTCTGATCATTTCTTCACGTCCTGCTTCTTCCACAGAAGAACAAACAACGGCTGTTTTGGGATCAGCCAGTGAAACGTCGTGAGGTGCTCTGCTCTGAAATAGGTTGAGGAAAACTCAACCACAGGCTGCAAAGACGTGTCTCTCCGAAAACGTAGCAGTGGAGATGTAGACTCTGGGTTTAGGGTAAATTTCCATTTAAACAAAGAGACCTTGTGGCTTCAACACTTTTGCCAGTTCAGTAAACATTTGGACCATTTAGTGTAAGAAAAGTCTCTCTTCTTGGATCAAAATCTTTCTAGACATAGTTTCAAGTGATTTGTCCTTTCAGGTAGAGCTACACTGGTTGTTCACAACAGTAGCTTTTCATAGGAAAAGCAAGTAATACACACACAAAGAGAAACTTTCTTATCTCTGGTCAGGCCCGGCGTCAGGAGCGTTCTGTGCTTTTCACAAGGTCAGTCATCATTATCTCATGAGAAACAGAAATAGTTGCATACAGACTTCATGTAAATACTTTAACACTAAAATGAAGCAAAGATAACAACACATAACACAATAAAGGAAATGGAAAGGGCTAAAAAGCATAAAATGAGCACTTTAAGTTATCCCCAAGCAGAAAAAAAGGTGCCAACATATACAGAGAAAAGAGGATTACAATACAACAATGAAAACAACAGGATGGAAAAAAGCTGCAGTGAATAAAGTGGAGGACAACAAAAGGAGTGTTAATAATAGTAAATCTAGTTAAGTCGGAGGTTGGGCTTCAGTCCGACCCTCCGGGGAGTTTTTGTGGGAATCAGAATTCAACTCAGGCTCTGCAGCGCCTGAAGTCTGAGTCCCAGAAAGCTGCAAGGACACACGGACAGTCTGTCTGTCTGCTTCTCTTTCTCTCACACACACACACACACACACACACACACACACACACACACACACACACAGGCCCGCACACACGCATGCACGCACACACACACACACACACACACACGCACACACATGCATGTACGCATGCACACACACGCACGCACGCACACACACGCACACACACGCACGCATGCACACGCGCACACACACACGCACACACATACACACACACACACACACAAACATGCACGCACACACACACGCACACACACGCACACACACACACACACACACAAACACGCACGCACACTCACACACACTACAAATGAACACACAGACAGTCTGTCTGTCTGCTTCTCTCTCTCTCTCTCACACACACACACACACAGGCACGCACACACCCGCACGCACGCACACACACACATGCATGTACGCATGCACACATACACACGCACGCGCACACACACGCGCACACACACATGCACGCACACGCATGCACGCACGCACGCACACACGCACGCACACACACGCACACACACACACACACACACTTACACACACACGCAAACCTGAACACACACACACAAACACACACGCGTACACACACACAAACACATGCACAAATGAACACACAGACAGTCTGTCTGCTTCTCTCTCACACACACACACACGCACAAATCAACACACACGATCATGTTTTCATGTATCAAATAGTAGAGCCCAACCGATATATTCAATATTTGATAAATACAATATTATCGGCCAATATTAGGCATTTCCCGATTTATCTAGATTTTTAAGATTTTTTTTTTTATATGAATTCAGAATCATTTATAATGGCAAATAAATGATTCTGATAAATGAATATTGAATAATAATGAATTTTCTTTTAGGTCTTTTTTAGGACTTTATAAGTTTCATATCTTAAGTTTGTCTTTTTATACTTATTTCATATTATTCAAAACAGGCGTTTAGTTAGACGTGGTTTTTTTTTATGGTTTCTGTTTTTATGTTTTCCATTTGTTTTTAATAGTGTCTTATGCATTGTATTGTACTTTGTTGGTATTGTATTACGTTTTACTGTGAAGCACTTTGTGATTTTTTATCTGTGAAAGGTGCTATACAAATAAACCTTACTTACTTACTTATACATTTTATTGATCAGAACTTTAATATATTTTGATGTTCCTCTGTTCTGTTTGCATATTATTTTAGTGAGAACTCAGAAATAACTACAAATAACTAATGTTAGGAAAACCTGTTTGTTTTGTAACGCGTTTCTGGATTAAACTAATATATGCATGTACATGTACTGTATATCGGCCGATATATCGGCATATGACATTTTTAAATAACCAAATATCCGTATCGGTCAGGCTCAGGCCAGGGGGCGAGCGTTTACTGTAGCTGGCACACTGACTATAGAGAGGGAGCTCATACAGCTGTTATGATTTTGGTATATTGCTTTGTTTTCTGTTCCTCCTCTTCTGGTTTCTGGTCCTGTCCTGTCTCCTCGTGTTTGTGTCCTAGTTCCCTCCCCGGTCTTGTGTTGTAGTTTCTGTCTCGTGTTCCCTTGTGAGTGTCTGGATGGTCTGTTTCCTGTTTTATTTTGGATTTCATGTGGCAACAGAACAATCCCGGAAGTGCAACATTGTGGACATAGACCACTACTGTGCAGACTCCGGCTCCAAAATTACAAGATGGCAGCTTCCTTATCAGGGATACTTTTTTTGTCGTCCATTTTTATATACAGATATAGTTGTTCAAGTTAATATATAAATCTGTGCACACAGATCTTGACATCATGTATTGTTTTACCACCATATGAGGCCATCGTAGATCATTTTTTACTTTTTATGTAATTACTCAGTTTAAGATTAGATTAGATTAGATTATACTTTATTCATCCCACAACGGGGAAATTTTATTGTTACAGCAGCGGCATTTTTTTCAATAACAGCAAAAAACAAAAACACACAAACAAGTAAACACACAAGAAAGACAGGCAAACAATAGACAACGATTATATGGTAGACTGAGTAAGCAAAATGGCGTCAAATAAAAGGTATTTTAAAGTGCGGTTGCCATGCTACAAGAAACAATATTGCAGTGTAAGTGACGTTAAAATTAAATTGAATGTGTAATTAGAGTAATGAAGCAAGAGTCGGTAGCATAATTTAAATTATATTAACCTGTGACTATAAATATTGAAAAGTAAAACTTCGTATTACAGCAGTCATTTGACCTAAATAAAATGTCAGCTATTGTGAGCACCAACGCCCGGGGTCTGCAGTCCAGAGGTTTCTGTCATATTGAAGTTCAAACACCGTCCCCCCCCCTCCCTTCTTGTCTTTCACCCACAGACTGGACGTGTCTCTACCTGTGCTGCTGTGTGCCATCTGTCTCCTCGTCCGGCCGTCGTCCTCTACTCACCACCAGGAGTCAGGTACCCCCCCCCCATCTTTCACCATTGACATCCACCGCTCCATTAAATCATACGTGACCTCTGACTTATAAGGGCAGCAGGGTGCTGTTTAATCATTTCCTGTCGTTCATTGTTTTTGCCGACTCGCCGTTTTCAAGGGCGTCCGAGTGTCGCAGCAGGAAATCAGACTGCTACCGCCGAATGTCTTTGCTGCATACATCATATTGGCTTGTTTGCTTATAATGTGAAAGCGTATGGCATGCAAAGCAAAATATATTGGGGAAATGCACCGTTTTCAGAAGTAAATGTGCATGAACTTTAAATCCTCAACGTCTGTTGGCGACCAGTAAGATGTGCAACAATGTGGCTGAGATACTCTGGTGGCAGAAGTCTCTAACAAGCCTACAAACTTCCTGCAGATATATAAAATGTCATTTTGTGCTATGAGGCAGCAAAATGCACCTATATGTGCCCACAGCTGCACTGTGAGTAATCAGTCACCTCTGTCCAATCAGTTTTTGGCCTGTAGTCCAACAACTGGTATTAAATGTCACGCTGCGGCTCTGATAACTGCACACGGGGTTGTGCTGCAAAACTGTAACAGGACCTTTATATTTCAGGGAGAGGAGGGTAGAAACGGTTTCCTGTGAGTGGGACAGAGATGTTTTTAGAAGACATGTGGGAGACAGATAATTGTTTGATCCTGTGTGAATTGAGCTGTGAAATACACTTAGGATGTTACTTAATTTAAAAGAGAATTTTGCAAGTGAAGAAAGCCCCAGTTTGTCTTAAAAGTGTTGAAATATAAGACTGTGATTATACTATTCATGCTAAAGTCTCTAAGGGACGTCTCTCTGAGTGTGTTTTGTATCGTTCTTAACGGGTCTTCATAGCTCAATTCTAACGGGAGATTTCCTCATCCAAAATCAGAGGACACTCCCAAGTGTTGATTATATTGTTCATTATCCGGTTTCTGGTGTTGTTTTAGGTGCTTTTTTCTATGCTTTATGAGCTTTTTTGACGTTTCTGACCCTTTCTTTAACGTTTTTGCCACTCTTTCCAGTGTTTGACATTTTTAAACGACATTTTTGACGCTTTTTCCAACTGTATTAAACAATTTTGTTGTTTTTCCAATGTTTTTGTTGCATTTGTTTGGCACTTTTTAAAAATGGCTTTGTTGCTTTTTCTATGATGGCTAAGGAGCTTTTTGGCTTTATCGGTCCCACACTGTAAGTGAGAAAGCTATATGAGATATTCAATAATACAGTCAGTTAGTCTCCTGGCAGCTGCTCTGTATCAATCTTACCTGAACAAGGAAAAAGTGTATTTCTCAAAATGTCACCTATTACTTTAAAGCTTGCTTCTCCTCAGATGACTCAAAGCTCCTCCAGGTGACCATCCCCGCCGATTCGCCTGTGGCCGCGGTGCTGGGTGGTTCTTTGATATTACCCTGCTTGGTGTCTCTGGCGCACCCGCCGCCGTCCCCCTCCACCAACGGCCGCCACGCCGTGCTGTCCCTCCCGCGGGTCAAATGGAGCGTGCTGACTCACGACCGAGAGGCGGAGATCCTGGTGGCCCGCGGCGACAGGGTGAGAGTCAGCGAGGCATACAAGGACCGAGCCTCGCTGCTCCACTACGCCTCGTCGCCCGCCGACCTCACGCTCCGGATGGATAGCCTGAGGCAGAACGACACCGGCTTCTACCGCTGCGAGGTGCAGCAGGGCCTGGAGGACGCCGATGACGTGGCTCACGTCAAAGTCAAAGGTGAGATAAATATGGTTTGAACTAAATAAAAGCAAGCAGCACAACATATTTCCCTTTTTCGGCCATGCTTCACAATGCATCTACCCAAGGGTGTAACTTTGGGTTCAACATTGGGGGATTACGATCTCCAACTATCAAGGAGGTCCCGGGACATGTCTGCATGTATTGAGAAAAGCAACAAAAACATTGAAAAAAGTGTGGGAAAAACTCAAAAGAGACAAAAACGTTGAAAAAAACTTCGAGACTAAAACTATGAAAGAAGCAACAAAAACATAAAAATAAAAACCTTCCAGAAAGGCAACAAAAACATCACATTTCCCCCCCAAAAAACTTTAAAAAATAACTAAACATTGGAAACGTGACAGAAACGTCCAAAAAAGTAACCCTAACCCTGTAAATTACACGCATGCTTCTGCCTCTGTTAGTTCTTTCAATGTAGGAAAGGAACTTGTTTTGGTGGAACATGTGTACATGCAAAAGTTGTTTTAGCTGCGCAACAGAAAACTCCGATTGGACAGATAGTCTAGCTAGCTGTCTGGATTTACCCTGCAGAGATCTGAGGACCAGGTAACCATAGTCCTCAGATTGGACAGATAGTCTAGCTAGCTGTCTGGATTTACCCTGCAGAGATCTGAGGACCAGGTAACCATAGTCCTCAGATTGGACAGATAGTCTAGCTAGCTGTCTGGATTTACCCTGCAGAGATCTGAGGACCAGGTAACCATAGTCCTCAGATTGGACAGATAGTCTAGCTAGCTGTCTGGATTTACCCTGCAGAGATCTGAGGACCAGGTAACCATAGTCCTCAGATTGGACAGATAGTCTAGCTAGCTGTCTGGATTTACCCTGCAGAGATCTGAGGACCAGGTAACCATAGTCCTCAGATTGGACAGATAGTCTAGCTAGCTGTCTGGTTTTACCCTGCAGAGATCTGAGGACCAGGTAACCATAGTCCTCAGATTGGACAGATAGTCTAGCTAGCTGTCTGGATTTACCCTGCAGAGATCTGAGGACCAGGTAACCATAGTCCTCAGATTGGACAGATAGTCTAGCTAGCTGTCTGGATTTACCCTGCAGAGATCTGAGGACCAGGTAACCATAGTCCTCAGATTGGACAGATAGTCTAGCTAGCTGTCTGGATTTACCCTGCAGAGATCTGAGGACCAGGTAACCATAGTCCTCCGATTGGACAGATAGTCTATCAATCAATCAATCAATCAAACTTTATTTCTAAAGCACATTTAAAACAACCAGGTTGACCAAAGTGCTGGACATTGACATGAAACAATAAATAGACAGAATAAAACACCAGACAAATACAACATACAGTTCTCATGCCGGATTAAAAGCCAAGGAATAAAAATGTGTTTTTAGTCGTGATTTAAAAACCGGAAGGCTAGGGGCCAGTCTGACATGAAGAGGCAACTCATTCCACAGTCTCGGGGCCAGTCTGACATGAAGAGGCAACTCATTCCACAGTCTCGGGGCTGCAACTGAGAAAGCCCGATCACCTCTACTCTTGAGTCGCGATTTAGGGACAACGAGGAGAGACTGGTTTGCAGACCTTAGTGACCTTGAAGGAGCATGTGGCCTCAAGAGCTCAGTGATATAGACTGGAGCCAGTCCATGAAGGGCTTTAAAAACAAACAATAAAATCTTAAAATCAATCCTAAAATGAACTGGGAGCCAGTGAAGCGAGGCAAGGACAGGGGTGATGTGATCTCGCTTATGAGTCCCAGTAAGGAGACGAGCGGCAACATTTTGAACCAGTTGTAGTCGAGAGAGGGAGGCCTGGCTAACACCTATATACAAAGCATTACAATAATCAAGGCGTGTTGTAATAAAAGCATGTATAACCCTCTCAAAGTCAGTAAAAGATAAAAATGCCTTAAGCATGTGTACATGCAAAAGTTGTTTTAGCTGCGCAACAGAAAACTCCGATTGGACAGATAGTCTAGCTAGCTGTCTGGATTTACCCTGCAGAGATCTGAGGACCAGGTAACCATAGTCCTCAGATTGGACAGATAGTCTAGCTAGCTGTCTGGATTTACCCTGCAGAGATCTGAGGACCAGGTAACCATAGTCCTCAGATTGGACAGATAGTCTAGCTAGCTGTCTGGATTTACCCTGCAGAGATCTGAAGACCAGGTAACCATAGTCCTCAGAAATCCACCGGATTTTAAAATTCCAACACAAAGAAAGCAGAAAGAACTGGAAAATACAGTTCATGCATCCGGCAGAAATTCCTGCAGCACCTTAGCAACCCTGGAAGTGCAACGCGAGGGATATAGACTACCCTGCCTCTAATTCTTCTTCGCAGAATGATCACATAAAACACGACAGAATCCATAAAGCTGATGTTTTTTTTTTTGTTTTTTTTTAACAGGGGTGGTGTTTCATTATCGTGATGCATCCAGCCGCTACGCCTTTACCTTTGAGCGAGCCAGAGATGCCTGCGAGGAGATCGGGGCTCAGATTGCCACTCCGGAGCAGCTCCTGGCCGCCTACCACAGCGGATACGAGCAGTGTGACGCCGGCTGGCTCTCAGACCACTCAGTGAGGTGAGCGCCCGATTTCAAACTGGACACATCATTTACTGGATCGACTGGCCTCTTGGATGGAGAAATTCTGCATTTTTGTGTTACCTAGAATCCAGATTTGTGGGCAGTCAGTGTACATTTGGCAACAGCCCGGATTAAGGCTGGGCAATATATCGATGTATCGATATGAGACTAGATATCGTCTTAGATTTTGGATATATTGTAATATCGTAATAGGGTGTAAGTGTTGTTCTATTATTAACTTTTACCCACTAAGTCATTAAATAATTTCTGGAGAATATTTATCAAAAATCTCATTGTGTAAATAACATTTTGGTAAAGCACCAATAGTCAACCATACAATATCGTCGCAATATCGACCAAAATCGAGGTATTTGGTCAAGAATATCGTGATATCTGATTTTCTCTAGATCGCCCAGCCCTGGCCCAAACCCTTCATTCAGCTCAACAAAAACAACAAAACTAAATTACCACACTGACACTTTGCTGTCCATAGTGGACCACTCAGCCACAAGGTTATAATAGTTCAGAACTTTCTTTAAAGTTTTAGCAAAGATGCTCTATATTAAAGGACAATAGTGCATTTAAAGCACCGCCAATGAGGGTACACACTCCCTGACTCCTGGCATTGCTAGATATTAACACAGCTAAAAGACATGTCTATTATCACGGTAATCGGTTTTGTTAGGGCGTTCACGAACCTTAGTTGACGTTAGCTTCTCTGTGACGCCAGATCTCGCAAGAGTTTGTTGCCGAGACAGAAACCGGGCTCAAACTAAGTTAATTTTCTCCTGATGCGTCCGTCTGAAAAATGCCATGGTAGTGGCCGAATGTTCAGGAAATATGTGACTTGTGAAAAATAGGTGCAATATTTACTTTGGTCACTATGGGGCGAGAGAATCGCTCATAATCTGTGTTCACGTGGAATCAACACACTCAGGACCTGCCGCTAGTCTCCTAAAGAGGCGTGGCAGAGTCCACGGGTCACAGAGACAGGAAGTAACTCTGGGTTGGGACGTCTTGGTTCTAAACAGTCTCTGGTTTTAGCTTTACATTTTCAGTAGAGTGTGTTTGCTAGTTTTAGTTTTAGCTTTTTCATAGGGGTGTCACGTTAGCTTACCGGTAGCCTGCAGCTGCACTTTTGTGATTTTTGTGAAAATCCTTCTGCGTCCCTGAAACGCGTGGCAACATTTTGCCTTCCCTGTGAGGGAGTTATGGAAAAAACAAAGGTAAAGCATGTGGGCACTAATGGGAATAATGGTGCCTTTAGGTACAACTCGATAAACTAATGGTGCATACAATTGCGCGTTGGTAATTTTGAAAAACGTTGAAAAACAATTGTTAAGTGCACTTCTGCCACCTAGTGGCTCGTATTGTGGCATGAAAATATTTAACCCTCTGAAGTCTAAGGGCATTTTCTTAAATTGACCTTCTGAGGGTATTAGCATAAAACTGATCGTATGTTTCATATAAAAATGTTCAGAACAGACTCAGCTTTAAATCTAGTAATGCCCACATTTTTTCTAGAGCAATGTGTAAAGAGCTAAAGCTGAAACGTTGAATCTCGCTGAGAGGAACTCATGGGATCAGAAACCAAAACACCCCTCCCCACTTCAACACTCACTCAGAGAAGTATGATGTTTGGAGGTACTTGGTGTTTCAGTGCGACATTTCCCTTCACAGATATCCCATCCAGATGCCAAGAGAGGGCTGTTTTGGGGACATGGATGCATTGCCGGGAGTGAGGAACTATGGACTGTTAGAGCCTGATGAGCTGTATGACGTCTACTGCTACGTAGAGAATGTCGATGGTAAGACAAACATAAGCAGTGTTTTCTCCTAGGTCTGTGGAAGACTTAGGTATTTGGCGAAAGGGTTTTGGCATCCTCCCTCAAGAAAATGTTAACCCTCATGTTGTCCTCATGTTGTCCTCGGGTCAAATTGACCCGTTGTCCTATATCAATGTTCTTTTTAATTCCCCAAAATAACATGATTGATTCCACACAACGCTCTTTGCCAAGTACAAATCTCTACTTTCATTATTTTTGGGGCGTCTTATTCATTTTTATAGCATTTGAAAAACAAATTGAAGTGGTTTTGAAATAGTTTTGAGTAAAAGTTGACATATTCCAGTCTGTGATTATCCATCAACTTAATTTCCTTTAGTTTTAGTCTAAATAATTCCTAATTTCTGCTTTTCTAACTTAGACTTTGAGGCAGCGCTGCGACCGTTAACCTCGAGGCACCTAACCCTAAACATTGCCTTTGTCACTTCCCAATGTGAGTCGAGTGCAGTCGCACTTTGCGACGAGTGAAAATGTGATTTGCGCATTCATCAGTTTTGTGACAAGTAGCCATAAGATGCTAACAAGAGACTTCTGTAACGTCAATACAGTAAAAATGGACCTACTTAATGAAGTTCCTTCACTGATGGCAACAAGTTAGCATCAAACACAACAAAGGCTGTCAGTTGAATGGCGTTCTGAGATAACATTAGCAATCAAACAATCATAGATAGCTAAAACGTTGTTGAAATGATTCCCAAATGAAATGATTCTTCTGTTATTGTTTTGTAATGAGAAGTTAATTTCACAAGTTTCAGTATGACACGTTATGTCGTAAACCATTTAAATCTGAGCATGCACGACTCAAATCTGCACCCGACTCACATCAGGCAGTGACAGCCTTATCCTAGTGCCCACCAAGCAGCGCTGCCTGGAAGGCGATGTTGGGGGCTTAAAACATCAAACATTGATCTCAACCCCCATATTAAACCTAAAGTTAAGCCCTTGATTGCGGTTAAACAAAGAAACGACGATTACTGAAAAAATATTGCAATTACACAATTATATAATAATTGTTACAGGCCTACCTTTAAAGTATGAAACCTTGCTTGAGTCTTGATTTGGATTGCCAACCTGATCCGCGCAATTACCACAGCAAACTAAGAGGCAAGAAGATGATCAGAAGTTGACACCTGTCTCCTTGTGTACAGGTGAGGTGTTTCATGGCTCCGCCCCCCAGCGCTTTACCTTCTCGGAGGCCAAGGCCTACTGTCTGAGTCACGGGGCCGAGCTGGTCACCACCGCTCAGCTGTACGCAGCCTGGAACGACGGGCTGAACCTCTGCAGTCCGGGCTGGCTGGCAGACGGGAGCGTGCGCTACCCCATCGTCACCCCCAGGGAGCGCTGTGGAGGCGGCGAACCCGGGGTCAGAACCGTCTATCGCTACAGCAACCAGACGGGCTTCCCCGAGGTTCACACTCGACATGATGTCTACTGCCTCCAAAGTAAAGTGTTGTGGTTTATTTTCTGCATCCTAAAGATTAGGGCCCCTCCACGAAAGGATGAAAGCCACTTGTGAAAAATGTATTTGCGTTTAATTGACTTTAAACACAGAACTCAAATACTTTTTTCACATATCCCTCCAAGGGGTCGACCCGCAAGATGACACCTAGGAAAAGAAGAACAAACATAGTTCTGGCATGCACAATTTATTTATATTTGTACTTTTCCCAAATTTTTTTCTTGCTAAATACTAAGTAGTTGTCCTGCAAATGAGCTTTCTTCCCTACATTTTCTTTCCCTTATAAGTGGCATTAAGAATAGGCCTAATTAAATTCTGGACTATATGAAAAACATTTTGTAATTGTGATCTTTATTCCAGGCAATAATGGCGCTTACACAGAATCTCATCAGGATTTCCTCGCCACTGAACCAGAGAACATTGGTCAGGACATTGTTTTCTTAACTAATCCTGTAGAGGAAGACTTCGACTGGGGCGAGGCGATGGCAACGATGGGCGAAGAGGTCCAACGTGCCCACACGGCCAACCCTGTACAGCAGAGTCACATGGAGGCCCAGGCCGTCACATTGACTTATGACAAGCAACCATTCACGGTAGACATTCACGAGTCTCTCACTCCTCCATCTGAGCATCAAGAGCCCTTGTCCACAGAGAAAGGTACCTGGGAATTCCTAGAAAAGGCGAGCCACACAGAGAACTATCAGCCAGCATCGGAAGACAACCCAGACGAAGATCATCACGAGTCTCACACGTTGGCAACAACTTCTCCAAAGGCAGATGGTGTCGGAGAAGTTGACAAAGACTCCACTTTACCCACAAATGATGCGAAACTTCCAGCGAGCGCGGAGCCCTCAGAGCATCATATTTCTGTGACTGAAAGCCTGGGTACGACAGCTGTTTATGCAACATCTGGAGTTGACGCAACCGAGCTCCTTAGCAGCTCTGCGGAAGTGCCTCAGGAGGGCGACCTTCCTGTTCTTCAAGAGGACCACACTACAGAGGCTCACCTGGATCTCACTTCTGAAGCTCCGCACGTCTACTCGAGCACATCTTACGAGGTTCCTGGACAGCCAGAAGAGGACAGCGCTGGTTCTGGCGTGGAGATATCAGCGGTGACTTCCGCTTACTCAACCGCCCCGCTGCTGCCGTCTTTTGATCCCAGTACGCCTGAGAACCATCATGCAGAAGGGGAGTCTGGGGAGGAGAGTGTAAACCCTCTTCTAGATGAGGCAACACAACCCTCAGTGACTCAAAGTTTGGCGGACACCTCTGCCCCCTCTGAACTGGCCCCTACGTCTGATTCAGGTATGTATTACAGGGAATATCAAAGCTAGGATCACATGAGTCTATGGTATTTTCGAAGTTCCTCAATTGTTAGGGACAGGTTAGGGCTCGGCAGAATGAATGAAGAACACGCCCCCATAGGTTGCCCGGCAACAGAATCCAGACGCATTCATATTGTATATAGGCATGTTAATAGTTACTGTATACTTAACCTTTTTCATTTCTATATTTGATTACAATGTCACACAGCTCTGTTACACTTATGCTAGAAGATCGTTGATCAGCTGTTTATTTGTGAAGAGAGAGTTTGATTGAAAATGGTGTGTAACTGTCCTTTTTTCCGAAGGGATAGTCAACAAGTCGGCTCTTTAGATGAAATTGTGGTCACCACTACGTTTTAATCATTCGTTACTCATTCATTTAACAATAACTACAGGTCTGTTTAACAGTAACTAATCATAAGTGCGTGAATCAGTCAATCAGTAACTACTCACTGTTTTGTGTACCTTATTGTAAAGTGTTACCGTTGCGTTAGAGATATCTTTTTTTTTTTTTCAGAATATTTTTGGGCTTTTCCGCCTTTAATTTTTGACAGGACAGTTAGGGGAGAAAGGGGAGAGACATGCAGGAAATTGTCACAGGTCAGATTCAAACCCTGGACCTCTGCATTGAGGCATGAACCTCTCAGCCTGCTCTACCACTGATCTAACCTGGCCACACGTTAGAGCTATCTTTAACATATTTCAGACTTGTAGGCTTGTATATTGTTGGGTAGTTAAATTCATAATAAAACATCATACTTTATAAATGACATGTATTTTGTGTGTAAACATCTTAATTTGTAAAGTAACTAAAGCTGTAAGATTAATGTAGTGGAGTAAAAATAGAGATGGTCCGATATCATTTTTGGTTCCCGATACTGATTCTGATACGTGAGCTTGCGTATCGGCCGATACCGAGTTCTGATCCGATACCAGCGTGTCATATATTTTCTCTTTTAACATCTGTATACTACTCTCCCTGTATGGATGGGATATGATTTCTATCTTCGTTGTCGGTCTGGCTCAGGCTTTGTGAAACATGAACAAACTCAAACAATGAACGCCACAAAACTTTCTATTTTCATCCAGTTTGATAGTCACTTATAACGGAAAAATAACATAAATAAACTACTTGAACGTAGATTTTCTTTAGACTTTGTTACGTGGTTTCAGATCGGTGCCTAAACTCCAGGTTACATGGTATTAGATCGGTGCATAAACTCCAGGTTACATGGTATTAGATCGGTGCATAAACTCCAGTACTTCCTGATACCGATACAGTGTTTTAGGAACATCTCTAAGTAAAACCTACAATATTCTCCCCTGAAATGTAATGAAGTACAACCATCATGAAAAGAAAAGACTCAAGTATTTGTAAGTAAAGTACTTGAGTTAATGTACTTAGTTACATTCCACCACTGCTGAGAAGTTTGTAGCTTGCACTCCTGTGGAGAATCAAAGGTAAATTGATCAAGGTGGGAATAAAAAAGTATCAAATGCAGAACTTCTGAAATCATTACTAAACTAAAAAGAGTTGCAACGATTAGTTGATTAATCTCTTAAAATGCAGTCATTTTGTGTTGACGATCCCTCTTTTTGGCAGGTTATGATCACACCGCAGAGCCCTCGGGTGTAACCGCGGCGCCGTCCACCCCGGTCTGGCATGACGATGAGGACTACAGTAGCACTTCACAGGAGATCGTTTCACATGATCCAACCGACCACAGTGGACATGTTACCTCTGCAATAACCCTGACAGCAGAGGTCTTCACAGTTACAGAAGACTCCAGTGTAAACATCCCGGTCCTGAACAGTGAGCCCATCACCTTGTTGACATCACCTGTGTCTTTAACCCCGCCTTTTCCTTCTGTGGAGGTTGAAGCCAGCTCCACAGAGATTATTACCTTCATACCCGAAAGCAACACTCCATCTGGGGCCGGACCTCTGGATGACATCCAGGACAAACTACAGGAGGTATTGGGAGGAAGCCCAGAGGTTTTCTTCAACAAAACCCAACATAGCACAGACAGCAATCCGGAGGGGAGGGAACAAGATTCCAGAGAGGGGTTGGATGAATCTTCAGGAGGAAGCGGCGAGCTGACAAATCCGACTCTGTCAACGGACCACACGTCTGAGAGAACGGGCGGCAGGGATGCCACTGATGCACCTCCTCCGGCAGATGTAAAACTCACGCCGATCCCTCATGTGACCCTCACACGGGGCTGGGAACCAGAGGCTTCTTCTTCTTCGTCCTCCACAGCACAGGAGTCTCGCTCAGATCTGGAGTACAGCGCTGAGCCTCCTGTGGCTGACGGATCTGAAGACGTCTCTAAGGAGCTAGAAGTCGTCACTGAGATCCCCACTAGCGGCATCACTGGTGAGTATAAAGGAATAGTCCGCCAAACACTCACCCTGCAGGCTTCAAATGGGTTTCTAAAAAGTTGGTAGCTTATTCTTCAGTGGAACTTCAGTGGAGATCGAAGGTTAGTCCATTGTGGTGGTAATAAAAAGCATCAAAATGTCTGAAACCACTGCAGTTTAATCCACTTCTCAATCAAAGCTACAAAAAGTTCAATCAGAAGAATGAAGTAAAGATGAATCTTTAAAACTAGTCTTGCATTGGCTACACCACAGATGCATTCTGGGATAGGAGATAAAACTGCTCTGGGTTGTGCTCTGGGTTGTTTTCATTTCATTAACCCTCATGTTGTCCTCATGTTGTCCTCATGTTGTCCTATATCAATGTTCTTTTTAATTCCCCAAAATAACATGATTGATTCCACCCAACGCTCTTTGCCAAGTACAAATCTCTACTTTCATTAATTTTGGGGCGTCTTATTCAATTTTATAGCATTGTAAAACAAATGGAAGTGTTTTTGAAATAGTATTGAGTAAAAGTTGACATATTCCAGTCTGTGATTATCATCAACATCCATTCCTTTAAGGTGGTTCCAAACTTTTGGCCTGTGCTGTAGACGTAGCCTACACTGTAAGTCAGTAGTAGTATACGGGATATACAGTGGAGTTGCATATTAAGTGGTTTTGGGGTACTTCTGTAAGTCATTTTGGGGTACAATTTGGTTTTGATGAATTCTACAAACAACAACCGCGCTGGTGATCCTAATGAGGCCCACGGAGCTGAAGAATCTGCGAAGACAGCCGAGGATCGGGGAGGTGCAGGAGTTCTATGCCATTTGTGACATTTTGCACTGAAATGACAGCTGACAACAACAGAGAGGAGAACAGATTGAAAAAAAGCACAACAGCTGTGATCATACTGCACGCATTACCGCAGCATAAATGTACTAAAGGCAGAGACAATCATATTTAATCAGCAGGACGACTATTTAGGTGAGTCCCTGTCAGCTGTATTTAAAACAAGGTGCAGTGCAGGAGTCTAAAAACAGTCTGAAAAGCATGAAAAGTTAAGTCTGCATTTATGAATAACCTGTGGACTAGGCATGGGCCGGCTACTGGTTTCAAGGTTTCATAACCACCCACATTTTCTGTCATACCGTTCCTAAGGTATGAGCAGGAAGTGCGCTTTAGAAACCTCTCTCCCTGCCAGTGTGCAGTGTGTTAAAAATAAAATACATTGTGTTTTTTTTATTACTAAAACTTAACTAAGATACCTGAGTTCTCTTTTGACTAAAGCTAGACTAAAATGACGAGACTTTAAGTCGATTAAAACTTGACTAACAACAAAAGATATGTGATGGACTAAATATGACTAAATGTAACAAGGACATTTGGCACAAGACTAAGACTAAATTAATAATTGGTGACATAATTAACACCACGTCAGAATCATACCAGCCCACGCCTACCGTGGACATATGGTAATTAACAGAACATGGACCATCAGACGGAGGTGCGGGGGAGACCAGCACAGAGGAGCCTTCAGTTAAAGCATGCACATGGCATCCGGGTAATGGGAAGGAACGCCCCGGTCCGACGCGCAGCAGCGACAGCAGTGATGGGCCAATCACCGCTCCCACCGCGTTCCCCGGGCACTCTGCCATGGCTGCCAAGGTTTCTGCTGCAGGACCAGGAGGCATTTCAGGTAAAAAAAGAAGCACATGTAACAGGCGTGATCCTGCGTTGTGTTATGGAGAGACGCCAGTCATTTTAGTCGTTTTGATCTTGTGATGTGTTGTTGACAACCCCTTTCATCCCCGGCAATGATGTCACTAGATGTATGGAAACGTGTCTCTTATTGGCTATTTTCAGACAGTTTGTTCTAGAAAAGTATTATTTGAAGAGATAATTTGAGTAACTGAGATTCCTGCTAATGGATATATAAAGATTTTGCTTCGTCATTCTTAAAATGGAAAAAAAATATTCCCTTGAGTGCACTAAAGAAACAAAACAAGCCAACACCAGTCACAAAAAGACATAATTTAGGAAAAGGGATAAAAAACGGATATGTCTTTACACGTTATGAAATATGTTACACACAGCGTTTCACTACCTTTGTGGGGACCGTGATTGACGGTTTGACAAAGAAGACAGAAGGGACATGAATACTTTTGTATGACTAGTTTTACTTTGAAAACAAATCATCTTGTTGATCCAAATCAGCTTCATCAGTGTTCTTTGTCGAACAGATTTTGAATTAGCTTTCAATTAATGTTTAAATTGTTTAATTGTTCATTTAATGTTTAATGTTTAAAACATACAATTCATAAACAGAAAAAGGTTAGCCAATTTAACCATCACCATCATTATACCAACAATTCCACAAGAATGAAAGTATAACACGTCCAAAAACATTTCCAGTACAAGAACAGAGGGAAATATGACTGTACTGAAATGTAAAAAGAAATCAAAATAAAGACACTGAAAAAACAGTAAACAAAAATTCAATGTGTTGCTAAACAAAATAGATATTCCCTAACCATCACAACTAAATGCCTAACCATAACCTTAACCCTTACCGTATTCTAACCCTAATCCTAAAACCAAGTCTTAACCCTTAAACAGCCAACAGTTGTGGGGTCCAGCTTGTTGGCCCCACAAAGCTGTCCGGACCCCACAAGTATACTATATTCCCGGTTTTTGGACCCCACAAATGTGGTTAAACGAGAACATTGATATAGGAAAACAGGTCAATTTGACCCGAGGACAACATGAGGGTTAAAGTGAGAGAACACTAAACCAAAGAACACAAATCTACACGTCTGGTAAATGGCAAGTAGGATCATCATTAACCTTGAAACAGCAGCTGGTGTTAGTTTGTTTGGAAAGCGGAGGGAACATCTGTCTCTGAACATGTCCAATCAGGAGAGAGATTTCCAGCACGCTGCAATTTAGCACCTCAAGCTGACTCAGCACAGCACAGAGATTAGTTGTCCGGTTCTGAATGAATTCTCAGAGAATAACACGCAGTAAGCTCACAACAAGCATCTACTCACTGAGTCTATTCTTCGAGTTCAAAAAGTCCAAAGACACAACCTCTTAAATTGCGGATTAAAAAGGGAAAATGCACATTCAGTTTGAAAGGATGACACAAAAGAGATATGTAACAATCAAACTGTGGTGGAAAGCTGGTGGGTAAATAAAGCAGTGGGTCCCATACCTGATGTGACAGCTCTCTCTGCTGGTGACTCTGTGTAGGGCAACATCATTTATAAAATTAGATGTTAAAGAAAAATTAAAAAAAATAATCTGGCAGTAAAACGTTGCTCTCTGAACTGTTATGTGGTGGTGCAGGACACATGCATTAAACCATCATGTTGTCCTCATGTTGTCCTATATCAATGTTCTTTTTAATTCCCCAAAATAACATGGTTGATTCCACCCAACGCTCTTTGCCAAGTACAAATCTCTACTTTCATTAATTTTGGGGCGTCTTATTCAATTTTATAGCATTGTAAAACAAATGGAAGTGTTTTTGAAATAGTATTGAGTAAAAGTTGACATATTCCAGTCTGTGATTATCATCAACATCCATTCCTTTAATTTTAGTCTCAATAATTCCTAATTTCTGCTTTTCTAACTCAAACATTAGGTCTAATTTCCTATAAATGAGGTTTATTGACCATAAATTCCCGAAATAACTGTAAAACTAAAGTTAATAAGTTAGTGTTACGTAGTGTTGGAAACGTCAAACAAAGTGACAAACATTGGGGAAAAAAGCGTCAAAAGTGTTGAAAAATGGGACAAAAACGTAAGAAAAAGTTAAAAACATCGATAAAAAGCGTCATCAGAAGAGTTGATTTTCAATTTCGACGGGAAGACAACACGAGGGTTAAGAAATGGGGTTGTCAGAAGAAAAAGAATAAAAAATTATAAACCATAGTATAAGTTATATTCAATTGGAAAACAGCTTGAAGCTAAATCTGAAAGATTCATGTTTTTGTACACGATCTGTGACATATGATTGAAAGGACACACAAAATATGAAGGCACACACGACACACACACACACACACACACACACACACACTCAGCTCAGTAATTAGGAATTTAGCATGACGCTGTTCTTAGAACAGGAATGAATTTGTGTGTTTTTCCAGATTGTACTTCCTCTAGGTACATAGAGTTGACAGTTTTTGGCTAAACCGCTCTGGTAATGACTACCATCATCCTCACACAGCTGCAGACTCCTGCCTGGAGAACCCGTGTCTGAACGGAGGCACTTGTGTCGACGGGGAACCACCGAGCTGCTTGTGCTTACCCGGTTACGGAGGAGACTTGTGCCAGAAAGGTTGGCATTCACCTTTTTGATAAACACACAGACGCATAATCTTCCAAGTATAGAAAGACCTACTTCCTACTGATTCATACTTCAATCGTTGTGTCTCAGACCTGGAGGTGTGTGAGCCTGGCTGGGAGAAGTTTCAGAGCTTTTGTTATCATCACTTCTCCAAGCGGCAGAGCTGGGAGGCGGCGGAGCAGCACTGCCGCATGTGTGGCGGACATCTTCTTTCTGTCATGACCCCCGAGGAGCAGGACTACATCAATGGTAAAAACCCTGGAAGAGCACTGTTCTCTTAGATCAACGCTTTAGGGTTCTGCTAGTCTATATGGAAGACGTTCAGGTATTGTTCAGGAAATTCTGCCAGATGTCTCTCACCTTCCTCTTTCTTTGTGTTGGCGCTCTAACCTCCGGTGGATTTCTGAGGACTATGGTTACCTGGTCCTCAGATTGGACAGATAGTCTAGCTAGCTGTCTGGATTTACCCTGCAGAGATCTGAGGACCAGGTAACCATAGTCCTCAGATTGGAAATTCTGCCAGATGTCTCTCACCTTCCTCTTTCTTTGTGTTGGCGCTCTAACCTCCGGTGGATTTCTGAGGACTATGGTTACCTGGTCCTCAGATTGGACAGATAGTCTAGCTAGCTGTCTGGATTTACCCTGCAGAGATCTGAGGACCAGGTAACCATAGTCCTCAGATTGGACAGATAGTCTAGCTAGCTGTCTGGATTTACCCTGCAGAGACCTGAGGACCAGGTAACCATAGTCCTCAGATTGGACAGATAATCTAGCTAGCTGTCTGGATTTACCCTGCAGAGATCTGAGGACCAGGTAACCATAGTCCTCAGATTGGACAGATAGTCTAGCTAGCTGTCTGGATTTACCCTGCAGAGATCTGAGTTTTCTGTAGCACGAAGTTTGAGGACACTTGATATATTCTGTCTAAAGCTACACTGCAGTGAGCCCTCTCTTGCTGTCTCTCCTCACACACTTTTTTATTTTTAGACAGATACAGAGAATATCAGTGGATTGGACTGAATGACAGAACCATCGAGGGAGACTTCCGCTGGTCGGACGGAAATCCTCTGGTGAGTTTTACTGAGCACCCCAAAACTTGTTGAGACTTGGGCGTTTTGACCAATGGAGAGTCACTTAGTCTCAGAAGAGAGCAGGATATTTAAATTTCTTTTCCTATATCTAAGTCAGGTTATGAAAAAAAGCTATATCTTATTAAGTTTGATCCTACATATGACTAGGGCTGCTAATATTGTTATTATTATTATTATTATTATTATTATTATTATTATTAGTAGTAGTAGTAGTAGTAGTAGTAGTATTTTCATTGTATCAGAATGTCAGAAAATGGAGAATTGAATGAGAATTGTCCATCCTAGTTTCTCAAAGTCCAAGGTGATGTCTTTAAATGTCTTGTTTTGTCAGTCCAGATCAGGGATGGTTACCCAAACGTGGTGCCAATAGGGCGGTGTAAAGTGTGAGTGTATTTCCCTGTAGAGGAATCCAATACCGGGATGTAACAGTCTGCAGCCAGCTGTCGTTGTTGGAAAAACAACAGACTGGTGCATTTAAAAGGTCCCATGACATGGTGCTTTTTGGATGCTTTTATATAGGCCACAGTGGTCCCCTAATACTGTATCTGAAGTCTCTTTATATAGACCTTAGTGGTCCCTAATACTGTATCTGAAGTCTCTTTTATATAGACCTTAGTGGTCCATAATACTGTATCTGAAGTCTCTTTTATATAGACCTTAGTGGTCCCTAATACTGTATCTGAAGTCTCTTTTATATAGACCTTAGTGGTCCCTAATACTGTATCTGAAGTCTCTTTTATATAGACCTTAGTGGTCCCCTAATACTGTATCTGAAGTCTCTTTTATATAGACCTTAGTGGTCCCTAATACTGTATCTGAAGTCTCTTTTATATAGACCTTAGTGGTCCCTAATACTGTATCTGAAGTCTCTTTTATATAGACCTTAGTGGTCCCTAATACTGTATCTGAAGTCTCTTTTATATAGACCTTAGTGGTCCCTAATACTCTATCTGAAGTCTCTTTTATATAGACCTTAGTGGTCATTTTTCTATCGATCGACTAATCGTTGCAGCTCTACATGTGACTTTATTTTGATCTCCTGTGCTCTCTCCCTCAGCTCTATGAGAACTGGTTCAGAGGGCAGCCGGACAGCTACTTCCTGTCAGGCGAGGACTGTGCGGTGATGGTGTGGCACGACGGCGGCCATTGGAGCGACGTGCCGTGCAACTACCACCTCTCCTACACCTGCAAGAAGGGCATCTGTGAGTTCACTCAAACGGCACCTTTATCAGCTCTTAATTTTTGAATCCGCACCATAGACTGTGTGTATTAATGGACAGAGCATGTGTGATGTCACCCAATGGTTTGTGGAGATCGGATATGAGTTGTCGAGTTCGCTGTTAGGGGCGCAGCCATCCTTGTTGCTGATGTGACAAATTTAGACGAGAGGGAGGAGTGAGTGAGGAGCCCTAACACGTTACGTTACACACTTTCACATAGCCACGCCCTAAAACACCCCGCTTTATTGCCGGAGACCATAATTCAAAAGAGTTAAAACTAGTCATTGAGACCATAAACTCATTATGAAAATGTTTACTGAGGTTATAAATCAAGTGAGAAGTGGATCACTTTCTCACAGACTGCTACAGAAACAGACCTCCTTTTGCAACTGCATGTGTCGCCCCCTGCAGGAGATCAGAAAGAAAGCAGGTCTAAGGAGTCTCCCCCTGCAGGACTTCAGATATAAAGCAGGCTAAGGAGTCTACCCCTGCAGGAGATCAGTTAGAAAGCAGGTTTAAGGAGTCTCCCCCTGCAGGAATTCAGATATAAAGCAGGTTTAAGTAGTCTCCCCCTGCTGGAGATCAGATAGAAAGCAGGTTTAAGGAGTCTCCCCCTGCTGGAATTCAGATAGAAAGCAGGTTTAAGGAGTCTCCCCCTGCAGGAATGCAGATAGAAAGCAGGTTTAAGGAGTCCCCCCTGCAGGAATTCAGATATAAAGCAGGTTTAAGGAGTCCCCCCTGCAGGAATTCAGATAGAAAGCAGGTTTAAGGAGTCTCCCCCTGCAGGAATGCAGATAGAAAGCAGGTTTAAGGAGTCCCCCCTGCAGGAATTCAGATATAAAGCAGGTTTAAGGAGTCCCCCCTGCAGGAATTCAGATAGAAAGCAGGTTTAAGGAGTCTCCCCTGCAGGAATTCAGATAGAAAGCAGGTTTAAGGAGTCTCCCCCTGCTGGAATTCAGATACAAAGCAGGTTTAAGGAGTCTCCCCCTGCAGGAGATCAGATAGAAAGCAGGTTTAAGGAGTCTCCCCCTGCTGGATGTTAGATGTGATGCAGGTTTAAGGAGTCTCCCCCTGCAGGAATGCAGATAGAAAGCAGGTTTAAGGAGTCCCCCCTGCAGGAATTCAGATATAAAGCAGGTTTAAGGAGTCCCCCCTGCAGGAATTCAGATAGAAAGCAGGTTTAAGGAGTTTCCCCCTGCAGGAATGCAGATAGAAAGCAGGATAAAGGAGTCCCCCCTGCAGGAATTCAGATATAAAGCAGGTTTAAGGAGTCTCCCCCTGCTGGATGTTAGATGTGATGCAGGTTTAAGGAGTCTCCCCCTGCAGGAATGCAGATAGAAAGCAGGTTTAAGGAGTCCCCCCTGCAGGAATTCAGATATAAAGCAGGTTTAAGGAGTCCCCCCTGCAGGAATTCAGATAGAAAGCAGGTTTAAGGAGTTTCCCCCTGCAGGAATGCAGATAGAAAGCAGGTTTAAGGAGTCCCCCCTGCAGGAATTCAGATATAAAGCAGGTTTAAGGAGTCCCCCCTGCTGGAGGTTAGATGTGATGCAGGTTTAAGGCATTTCCGCATTTGCAGCACTTTGCCAAACCGGATGCTTTGTCCACTAATGTTAACAATCTTTTGGTCAGAACTGGCGGTAAGGACGTAGAAGCCAAGTTGTCTCTCTGTTTTTTGTCTATCCAACAGCATCGTGTGGCGAGCCCCCCAAAGCTCCCAATGCTAAGGTTTTTGGGAAGAAGCGGACCTTGCGTTATGAGACCAACACCAAGGTGCGGTACTACTGCGAGGAGGGCTTTGTGCAGAAACTGAACCCTGTGATCAAGTGCCTGCCCAGTGGCCGATGGGAAGAGCCTCTGATCACCTGCATCCCAAGTAAGTGCTTTTAACAAGGAAGAAGAACTCATGGAATAAAAACAAGACAATTGGCGTGTCTGAAATCAAGAACTTCTGTACTTACACTTGCTTTTTTGAGTACCTTGCACGTTCACTCTGGCTTATGAAGTATGGCCAAATGCAGCACTACAAGTACCCGGATGCTGCTAAAATACAATGCTGGACAATACTCGCTCGCCCTCAGCGGCCGCCATCTTTGCTTCGGGACCACCAACGTATTTTCAAGCTTGTGAAAATGGCGGCGAGCATGACGTAGCGCTTGCGACTGAAAGCAAAAACCGACCCATACAAATGTAATATATGCATGTTTTTTTCCCCAATTGGTACCACAATAATGTAGCCAGGACAGTAAATGTTTATGGCAAACAACAATAGGTGACGCTTATTCTCCACACGACTGTAACTTTAACCATTAAATAAAAGAAGAAAAGTAATTTCCGTTTCATGCGCAATTTGAGAAATGGATCCTTTTGTTTAAACTGTGAGTCTGGCAGTGTTGTAGAAGTGCAATTATTTGAATCTCTTACTGTATAAGACAGCTCGACTGGTCTTCAACCCTCCAAGTTCTCTCACAATACACCGCTCCGCCGCTCCCTTCACTGGTTACCTGTTGCTGCCCGCCGCTGCCACTAGTACACTAGTACCTGCCAGAGGTGGGTAGTAACAAGTTACATTTACTTGAGTAAGTTTTTGAAAAAATTGTACTTCTAGGAGTAGTTTTAAATCACTATACTTGTACTTGTACTTGAGTAGATTAGTGAAGAAGAAACTGTACTCTTACTCCGCTACATCAGGCTACAATGAGCTCCTTACTTTTCTTTTTACCTCTTTGGTATTCTACGCGTCATCGTTTTTACCCCAGCGTACGCCTCATTATAATGTTTTATTTTGACAGAGAGAGAGAGAGAGAGAGAGAGAGAGAGAGAGAGAGAGAGAGAGAGAGAGAGAGAGAGAGTAAGAGGGGGAGAGAGAGAGAAAGAGTCTTCCACTGAAGGCTCTACCACGTGACTGTGTTCCACCAATCACACGTCGTTGTGCAGTCACGTGACCATACTCGATCTCAGCGGCGGGACAGGTTAGCTTTACAGCCGTAGCAAAACAAAGATGTCAGAATCAACCGTCGCCATGGCAACGCAGACCAGGAGGACCCCCCCTCCCGGCCTCATAGTGAAAGCATGGTTACCTTTTAGGAAAAGTGCGAAACAGCAGCTACATTGTGCGGCGTCTTTTGTGTCGGTCTGGTTGATGCTTGTGTTAAGAAATAAATCAGACGTTACTCAACAGTTACTCACTACTTGAGTAGTTTTTTCATCAAGCACTTTTTTACTCTTACTCAAGTCATTATTTGGATGACTACTTTTACTTTTACTTGAGTCATATTATTCTGAAGTAACAGTACTTTTACTTGAGTACAATTTTTGGCTACTCTACCCACCTCTGGTACCTGCACACCGGGCCGAACCATGGCTCGGCCCTAGCTTACATCCAGGACATGGTCAAACCCTATACCCCCACCTACCCACTCCGCTCTGCATCAGCCAATCTGCTTGCTGCCCCCTCACAGCCAGGGACAACTAATCCCTTCGTGAAGTTCTGACTGTTTGCTGTCCTGGCTCCTAATTGGTGGAATGAGCTCCCTATTGACGTCAGGGCGGCTGAGAGCCTACACATCTTCCACCGCAGGCTAAAAACACATCTCTTCCAACTGCATCTCGGATATAAAAAACAACAACTTACAGTTGCACTTTCATATGGCTCTTTGTAGTTTGGCTTATTTGAAGCTAATGTACTTGCACTTACTTCTTTGTCTTCACGGTTGAAAGCACTTAATTGGAATTCGCTTTGGATAAAAGCGTCAGCTTATGGATGTTTGTTGTGTTTTCTATTTTGTATTTAAATGTTCTTGTGTTTTAATTTGTTGTATTGTATCAGACTTTATTGTGAAGCACTTTGTGATTTTTATCTGTGAAAGGTACTATACAAATAAACTTTAATTACTTACTTACTAAATGTAATGTAACGTAACAATGTGCTCATTTTCGATCTGAAGCAAATACAACTCAGGCTGTAATCCTTTACTTTTCTATTTGTCTCCCATGTCCAGCCCATTTGATGGAAGAAGACTCAGTGACGTCACTTCTTCTCCAGCATGAGGAGGTCCTGAGCACGGCCGCAGAGAAAGCAGCGCCGCTGTTCTGGGACATTAAGTGGAACGTCTGAAGCCATTCTGCCTTTCTTTTTCTTAAAAAAAAAAAATTTCACCTCCTCTTTTCCCCATTTTCTCGTGTCTCAAAAGACTTTCCAGTCCAGTTTCTGCATTACAGTAAGTTAAACTGTATAAATTTAATCTTTCTTTCTAAAATCAACTCAAGGCCACAGTTCCTACAGTCATGGAAAAATCTGGAAAACGTGCTTTAATAATAAATAAATACTTGTTTTTCAGTAAAGTGATGCATGTTGTAAAGGTTATGGGAGCTTAAAGTGGATTTGGACAAAAACTATTGTAAAAACCTGAATGCTTCTTAATTTAGAGATTCCTAAAAAACAATGCCACCCAAAATAGCTTTCCTTTGAAGCAGTTATATGAGAAATGTGCTGGTTTAAGCCTACTGTAAAGTAGGCTAAAACCAACCCTATGACTAGGCTTAATTTCAAACCCTTATTCACAACGCGAGTTTTACAACCATATACACGCTTTGAGCATTTGTAAAACAATATTCATGTTTTTTTATTCTTCTGACAAGTGACAGCACCAAAATAAAAAGATTAAGAAGCATTGCGGTGTTCCCGGTGTGATGAATGATAACTCTACTACATACGTCCTGTATATAGGCCACGTTATTGGTCCAGGGATGGGAGACTAATGAGAAGGTTATGAAACCAATGTAAGCTATAAAAAAACATTAGGCCTACATATTAAGGAGTAACACAAACTGTCCTTTATTAGAGAAGGATAAGCAACAAGAACATGAAATCATGAATGTATTGGTCTCTGACCAGTCTGTCATTATTTTCATCTGGGAATATCGCTACATTAATATCATCTGGGAATATCGCTACATTATTATCATCTGGGAATATCGCTACATTAATATCGTCACACTTAATCTTCTGAGCGCGCCTTGAAGCTGAGACCACGGACGCTGCGCTGCTCATCTCTACTTTCACAGAGAGAGTGGACACTGACGCGACTCGCAGGTCTGCCGGCAGGCAGCGGCCACCGGGCAGCGGCCACCGGGCAGCAGCCGCACGCCAGGCAGCCTCGACACAGTACCGTCCCACCGGGAAAAGTCCCACTCCGCATCAGGGTGCCAGTGCAACCATTTCTAACCATCTAAACAACTGTAGTAGGGTTTAAATCAAACTCGCAACAACATTAGTGACAAGTAGGCTAATGCATGTTAATGAAAATAAAGCAGAAGACATGCAAAAGACAACGGAATAACTGTTAAACACGTTTATTTCGGATCAGAGCGGCAGCTGATTTGACACATGAGACACCAGGATTAATCTTAGCCCGGCTGTTAGCCTGCTCTGGACCAGGCTAGCCGCAAAGAATAAATCTCCATGGTTACTTGGCCGGGCTTAATTCAATCTGGTTTCGTGCAACCGAGTCAAAGCTAAATTCATCCAGGATAACTTGAATATCCCGGCTTAATCCCTTATCCTAGTTTCGTGCAATAGGCCTCTGAAAATGACTGTCCACCAACGTTTACCATCCAACCTGACAGAACTGGAGAGGATCTGCAAGGAGGAATGGCAGAGGATACCCAAATCCAGATGTGAAAAACTTGTTGCATCTTTCCCAAAACGACTCATGGCTGTATTAGATCAAAAGGGTGCTTCTACTAAATACTGAACAAAGGGTCTGAATACTTATGACCATGTGATATTTCAGTTTTTGTTTTTTAATAAATTTGCAAAAATTTCTACATTTCTGTTTTTTTCTGTCCAAGATGGGGTGCTGAGTGTACATTACTGAGAAATAAAATGAACTTTTTTGATTTTTGGAAAATGCCTGCAATGAAACAAAGAGTGAAAAATTTAAAGGGGTCTGAATACTTTCCGTACCCACTGTATATCAAGAGGTATAACTGCTGGTTTTTATCTGTCTTCCTTTAATTCCTATTTCTGTTTTCTTTTTTTATATCTCCGGACACATTGTAAGACCCTCTCTTATCTTTGTCTTTCACACAGAAGGAAACCTTTATGCAGGAGGACATGTTTCATGTGAGACAGTCACATATAAACGACAAACAAAATGCATATGAACCCTGAAGTTGTCTTTACAGAAACTCATTTATCAACATCAACATCACAGTATGTTAGTATTTCAGAGACACTTCTTATTAATCTCATTAATGTATCAGTCTGCAACACCCTAAATAAACCAAATTAAATAATAGTAGGCCTATATGGGGCTTTTAAAGGATCCATTCATATTTAAAAACAAAAATAATGATGTCCTTTGCAGCAAATTTACATTACATTAAACTACAGTGAAGTAACAGTTAGCTGAGGTGAGCTTTATGCTCATCGACAGTAACATAACCGTTTTTAAAGTTAAGATTGGCAAATTGAAAATCAGCCTGTTCAGTGACAATGTCAAATTAATTTGACTGCAAGTGTGATACACGTTGTATTTTAACATATATGTAACAGACAGCCGTTGATAGTTTTGCGGTGTGTGTGAATTAATTCTGTCCTGTGCAAGGACAAAAATGACAATTTTTTGTCCGTTTTTGACCCGGGAGGACAACACAAGTTAAAGCGTGGCTTTGGGTTAACCCTTGTTAAAATTGTTAAAATTGTCATTTTTGTCCGTTTTTCAGATTTTTAGTTTTAGTTTTTACTAACTCCACCTTACCACCACTAGTTTTACACTGCGTTTTGGAATTCATGGTCGATAACCCTCATGTATATAGAATTATACCTAATATTTGAGTTAAAAAAGCAGAAATTATTAATTATTTTGACTAATAGTTAAGATCAGAGGAACAAACAGATGAGTTTAGTCAGGAATGAAAGTGATCAATTGTATTTGCAAAGAACATATGGAAATTAATTTTTTTGCGCTAATTTGGTTAACCCTCATGTTTTCCTCGGGTCAAATTGACCCGTTTTCTTATTTCAGTGTTTTTTTTTTAACTACCCAATTGTTTTTTCAGTAACCCAAAATAACATGATTGATTCCACCCAACGCTCTTTGCCAAGTACAAATCTCTACTTTCATTAATTTTGGGGCGTCTTATTCAATTTTATAGCATTGTAAAACAAATGGAAGTGTTTTTGAAATAGTATTGAGTAAAAGTTGACATATTCCAGTCTGTGATTATCATCAACATCCATTCCTTTAATTTTAGTCTCCATAATTCCTAATTTCTGCTTTTCTAGCTCAAACATTAGGTATAATTTCCTATAAATGGGGTTTATTGACCATAAATTCCCGAAATAACTGTAAAACTAAAGTTAATAAGTTAGTGTTACGTAGTGTTGAAAACGTCAAAAAAAGTGACAAACATTGTAAAAAAAAAGTGCAGAAAAAAGGGACAAAAACATAAGAAAAAGGTAAAAACATTGATAAAAAAGCCTCAACAAAAGTGTTGATTTTCAATTAAACCCATATATCAGATATAGACATTTTTAAAGGGGTCAAATTTGACCCGAGGACAAGTCTTGTGTCCCGGGTGATACCAAATCAGCAAAGACGTGTCGGTAAACTCGTGGTAAAAAAAAAGGTGTTCAATGTTTGTTTGACCCTTCCACCATCCCAACCAACCCCCTATGAGGATCTTGACGCTCTAATACTTCCCCCCCTTACTTCCTGCTTTGCTCCCATTATAACCGCTACCGCCACTACAGGGGGAAGCCACCATAAACATGAATATGAGTCGTAATTGTTGCTTAAACAAACATCATATGTGGCCGTTTTTTTCAAGGGAGGGCAGTCTCTGCAATAAAGTGAGGCTGCACATTGTGTCGACTTCTAAACACAGAAATCCTGTTTTTCTATTAATTGCACAACTTCGACATACATATTTTTTCACTAGGTATTATTACCTGGTATTCTCAGTTGTTTGGTACATTTCTCGAATCATTCTTGACGTTTACAAACCAGTAAATCGATTTCTCAGAACAATTATTACAAACAGCGCCGCATAATGGATGACCTGCAAAAGCCTGTAACCTGCTCATAATCTTGAGTCCATTCATCACAAGTAGATTTTCATGTCAATGAACATGTCCGTGCCATCAGAATGTCGAGTCCTTGTGTCATTGTTCACTAGGAAGATGCTTAATTTTGTCAAGAAGCTTAGTTGTGTTATCATATAAAAGTCTACTCTTAAGGTATTTGTGTACTATGGCTATATTGTTGTTGGCAATGATTGAAAATGCACAAAGCTGCACTTTGTCCTGTGTGGAATTTGTACATTTCAACAGTACAAAGTCACACATTCCTTTATGTGACATTAGGATTCAATTCAATTTTATTCATAGTATCATAGCAAGAGTTATCTTGAGACACTTTACAGATAGAGCAGGTCTAGACCGCACTCCATAATTTACAAGGACCCAACAGTTCTAGTAGTTCCCTCCAGAACAAGCAACAGTGGAGAGGAAAAACTCTGGGACAGACCCAGGCTCTTGGTAGGCGGTGTCTGAGGTTGAAATGAACAGCGGCATTAACAGTCGCAGTAAAAGATAATGGAACAATGACTAAAATAGTGGTTTGTAGTAGTTCATGGCATAGCAGGGCACTGTAGGGCGTTACTAGGCAGAGAATAGCAGGGCATTGCAGGACGTGTAGCAGGACCACAGCAACAGCTGCAACCATGATTTTGGAGCCTTCCTGATCCAAGGAAACATGCCGGGGGGAAAAATAACATAAGGACTCCGGGGAATGACTCCCCCCCAACTATTGTATGTTATCAAGTTTTTAAAGACCTTTAATATTAAAGATACTTTAATAGACACTGTAAATGCAGTTGTTAATGCAATGTTAATTGTTGGTCTAACGAACACACACTGAACAACTGCACTGCATGTTCTAAAAGTAGAAATAATATATAGTAAAAATGAATCCAATGAAGAATAAGATACAAAGTGTAATTTGTTGTACATCGTCTGAATCTATACTGTTGTTACATGTCTGTTGATTTAACCGTGTAGCAACTAACCCATTAAAATGTTTGTAAAAATCAATTTGTAATATGATCTTGTGTCTCAGAATTAACAGCGCAATATCTGATCAGATAAGTTGTCCGTGAATTTGCCGTTTTCTTGTCATTTTATGGCATATTTAAGCAGTTTGAATTGATCATCCATGACTTAAAAAAAAAAAAAAGCAAACTAAGTTCTTGCTCAAACTAACTAAAACCTCCACATTTTAAAGCTGCAGGCTCCACAGGAGTTTTCATTTGTTGTCATTTGGTTTCCAGGTACGGTTGGGTTTACATGTCTATCTCCTCTGATTCAGTTTCTGAATTCTGGTTCAAGGCAGGCACGGTGCCAGGATCCCAGTTTTGGATGGGCCTTGATTTAAAACATGTCATCAAATCACTGTTTAATCTAATATAAATGCCTAATATACTGTTACATTATCTGTGCTAACATAATAGAGATTTCAATAGCTTGATGCTCTTTAAATATGTTGTAAAAAGGTAAAAATATGTTGTAGGACGGCCCTATCGGCGACCGCTCTCCTTGGTTCTGACCAAAGAAGAGCGCTTTGGCATCTCCATTACGCACCGTACCTGGCTGCGCTATAGCGCAAAGCTCTATAGACTCGAGGCCTATAAACTGTAACAGTAGTCAGGCATTTAATATTTCCCCAAAATATAGTGTAGTTCTGCTCGAATAACATGAGGCCGGATATTTCACAATTCTGTTTAATTGTTTTAAGTTTTCAACAACACTGCCCGACATTTTCATTCAATACTCGGGCACAGAACTTGTTAATTGGCGTCTGTTGAAAGTGGGTGGGCCACCCATGACCCCGTGCCTGGTTCAAAGTCTTTGGCAACATATTTGAGAAGTACAGAAAGTCTATATTGAGTGTAGGGATTGACCGACACTAGCTTTTCATGGTAAATGGCATGTGTACTTGCCAAAGAGCGTTGGGTGGAATCAATCATGTTATTTTGGGGAATTAAAAAGAACATTGATATAGGACAACGAGTCAATTTGACCCGAGGACAACACGAGGGTTAAATAACCAAATCATGGTTAAATAACCCCCACTCCCTCACACTCTGGAACTGATTAGCTAGCAGTACTTACTGCGCATGTGCGACTCCCAACAAAGATGGAACAGAAGTGAGATTAGTGATGGCAGTCTGACACTGAAGCTTTCATACGTGCTTCAAACCATTAACTACAATTCAATTTGAACCACTGCTCTGAAGGTAGCGTTGGTGCGGAAAAGTCACGTGACACATGACGTCCGAATGAATTTTCTCTAAATGTGGAGAGGTTGTGAGCGAAAAAAGAAATAGGCTCAGTCCAAAAAGTGTGGAAGAAATAATATTCCTTTATAAAAATCTATTAGTGTTCCCTGTCCCACATACCCCCTGGCCATAGTTACACAAGCACACTCAACTTGTGCCATATTTTCCCACCACATCCTGTTTGCCCAATACCCAAAAATACAACACACAAATTCATCAATCTTTATTTTAAAAAGAATGCTATCCCATTGTAAGTACACGTGTGTGTCACTAGTCTAAAGCCTCCTGTCCACGGTCTCGTCGGGATAATTTAGATGCAACCTTGGCACTTCACCAGGCGAGGTCGCTGTTACTGAAGCTTCTAGTAATGAACCCACTTTCAAAACAATTCCTCTAAGTCAGGGGTGGGCATAACATTTTTACCGGGGCCGCATGAGCAACCCGAGCACAGCTGGAGGGCCACATTGACAATATTTCAATTCAATTTTGCTCAATATTATTTTTGATATACCGTAAGATGAATAATAATAATAATTTCATTTAACCTGACGAAACTTGTCCTGACGGCTGCATCTCTGGGGTGTGAAGTTTGGTAAAAAGTCCTTGTTGGGTTTACAGTTTCACCATCAACGCATCAGCCTCCCTTGCTAGTCTTCATCAGACAGATTCCGGTATTTATCCTCGTGCTTCGTCGTGTAGTGGCGATTCAAATTATAATCTTTAAACACAGCAACCTGTGTACCACAAATTAAGCACACGGCTTTACCTTTAATTTCTGTAAAGACATACTCGGCAGTCCATGTCTTGTTGAAAACACGGCATTCGTCATCAACTTTTTTTTTTTTTTAGCGTGAGCGGACATCTCGGGGGTAACCGGGCATCACTTGTCGCTGTGCACCTTCGCTCACAGGTTACGCACGGACATACACTACCGGTCAAAAGTTTGGGGTCCCTTATACATTTCCATACCACTCCATTACAGACAGAATACCTGCTAATTTGGGTGGGGGGGCTGATCTTTAATGCAATATCTACATTGCCCATTATCAGCAACCATGCATCCGATGTTCCAAAGGCACATTCTGTGTACTAATCTATCATTTAAAAATAAAAAACTAGAAAAACATTGGAGAACCATTTTACTATTATGTAAGCACATAATGTAATCTGATTACTGCCCTGGTTAAAAAAACAATGCAACTGATCTCAGCTGGCATTCTGTCTACAATGGAGTGCAATGGGAATTTCTATGTGACCCCAAACTTTTGACCGGTAGTGTACGTCCATAAATAACACTTTTCAAAATAAAAGAAGCACAGTTGTATTGCACACTCGACATAGATATTTTTTTAATTCATTTTGTAATTTATGATTGGCCTCATGCGGGCCGGACAATGACGCACAAAGGGCCGGATGTGGCCCGCGGGCCGTAAGATGCCCAGGTCTGCTCTAAGTGGTTCAGTGCTTCACCAAAGCTTCATTTGCCCATCACTAAGTGAGATGTCTCACTCTGCAGCTAAAGTACAGAAAAGAAAGAGAAGAAAAAAAGGATCTGCTGCAATGTACAGTACAACAACAATATGGTGTTTTCTGAAAATTAAACCATGTAAATCTATTCTGGTGTAACCTCAAACTACAATTATGAACCTGAAAATGAGCAGAATATGAGCACTTTAAAATATTGTCAGCCAATACACTGATTTGTGGATATATCTTTATTGAATAAATTAAAGTACATATAATTAATTTACAGATAAGCCAGTGTATCCCCAACATAACCAACAGTGTTATTTACATATATATAAGTTGGCTGGAAGCATTATGGTCTGGTGTTAAATGGACACGCCGGCGGTGCAGTGATGGACCCAGAATTAACCAAACACACTTTACTTGCTTATCTTTGTGTAGGAATTGAACATGCTATTACAGGTTTAGTGCAAGATTGATGATTGTGTACTGTATATATAACATTTCTTTTTGTTTTATATCATTTTCTTTCATTTCCCTGTCTCCTTAAAATTACGTTTCCAATAAACCAATTCGCATTCTCAAATATTTCCAGAGAAACATTTTTCTTTGACACATCAAAAATCTGTTTCTATTCAAAGTCCGCATTCAAAGTCAAACAAAAATGGGTCTCAACGTTGTATTTTGACTACGTACAGAACTAAAGTTACGTAACAAACATTTTAATTCAAACCACAATCTTTTCCTAAACCTAACCAAGTTGTTTTGTTTCAATTGACAAAGTAAGCTAGCCCGACAAGCTAGACCCACATCCAGGTGTTAGGTCTGGGTACTCCCCATTGGCAGGGCTCAATCCTCTGCACGCAGTAGGATGGTGCTACAACCAACCAGAACAACGCTGGTTGATACATTAAACTCTTGCCGTATCCGGTCGGCAGAACGTCTCGGGTTACGTATGTAACCCCGGTTCCCCGAGATAGGGGAACGAGACACTGCGTCGGTTTTGTTTTTCCATCTCGCAAGCCAACAGAGAATTGCTAGACTAACCCTGGGGGGCATCTAGATTTCTACGCTAAAAGTTACCCATCATGTGTTTAAAACTGTGTCTTTTACTGGCGCTAGGACGGGTCAAAAGAAACCAAAAAAACATGTTTTGTAACGTAATTGAGAATGCAGTTTACTTGTTTCGGAACGTATTTATTGAAGAGACAGGGTTGGCTAATTTTTCCGTTAGTCAAAGAGGTTTGTTGTTTCCAAAATAAACACACACACACACACACACACACACACACACACACACACACACACACACACACACACACACACTCTCTTATCCAGTAGCTTGTAGACAAAGCATCCTGGAAGAAAAGTCTTTATATCTTAGTTTATTTATACTATCTTTATCTGAAATGGAAGACATAAGCCACATCCATGGCTGTCCAACCTATATTTGGTCTCCAAAATTTTTTGTGTTTGCAAGGTTTTGCATCCGCTAAGTTAGATGTAAATAGGGCCTTTTGGCAAATCGGATGGCAGATCAAGCTGTATATGTTGTGCAGAAAGTTCTGGGCTTCTGGTTTTCTTGCTTAGACTCACACCTGTAAGTGTATTAGATTTTTTTGGGGCTACCTATAGCAATAGGCGCCGTACAGATGCATCATCTTGTTGGGGAATCCAAATGAGCGCACCCCTGGTTCCGGGAGGCCCCCACAGTGCTCCCTGGGGTTGCTGATGGGAAACCGTACGCTGCCGTCCTTCAGCCATCCGCCGTCACACTGGTCGTAGTTTTGGAATCGCCAGGCAGAGTAAAGTTGGCCGACCAACGCCAACTCAGCTCCCTGACGTTGGCATGCGTGTCCTGCCTGCTCGAAGGAGAAAGAGCCCGGTATGTAGGAGACAGAGCCTGGGAGAGGAGAAAGGATTTATGGGAAACACATCCAGAGAACTTCAGATTTCGGCTTCTTATCATGTAGGGCGTACTCACACGTGGCCAGGTTACTTTACAGTGTGCACAGGCACAATTGACCCCCTCCCCCACTGGTCTGCAGTCACAATGCAATAAAACATTAAAGGTGTATTCTGGTCAATTTCAACACGTAGCTCTGTTGTTAGGAAATGTGGAGTGCTGTCAGTAGCAAGAAAAATGAAACCAATCGGTGCTGCCTTCACCGATTTATCATCCTGCTAGCGTTAGCACCCAACAGGCTTAAACAGGGCAAGTTTTAAATGCGTTTTTAGCCTCTTAACATGTTTGAATGTCATCAAAAGTGCCTACCCATGTGCAGTGATTCCTTCCGAAGCAAATCTGACATCTGCAGTAGATGTGTTGTTACTGCCTGTTTCCAAAGAGGACCCCTGTACTAGACTAAATGTTGATCCGAGCCAATGAAAAATTACCAGATGTCTGCGAGGTGAAGCAGAAAGCATCAAACCGATCGTTGGTCTTATCCTTCGGCCCATAACTGCGAATGCCGGGGAGGAGCTCCCCTCCACAGGCGGGTCGTGGATGAATAATGGGATAATGAACGGTCCCATCGCGGAGCCAACCGGCATTGCACCAGTCCAGACCCTCCGTCCACGCTACGGGAGGAGACATGCCGATTTAGGAGAGCTGATATACCTGCAGACAACGTATCATTGATTTGAAATAGACATTTTGCACTGTATTTGTACCTCTGAACAGCTGGTTGTATGAGGCTAATGTCCCGTCTTGCACAGCACAAACCTCCTTAGCCTCATGGAAAGTGAATTTGTAGCGGCCATTTTTACTCTGATATGGAAACACCACTCCTGGAGGTAGAAGACATTTGTCAGTTTTTACATAACACATTCTTACTCCCAACTCATCACATACTGACGCTTGTTCAGGACCCCTCGGTGTCGTTTTTCAACGCGTAGGTTAGGGCTGCTCGATTATGGAAAAAAATCATAATCACAATTCTTTGGTTAATATTGAAATCATGATTATTTAACACACTTACTCATTGACTATTGGAAAGATGTTGCATTTTTTGAACTTGAAATACAGTCAAACAGTTAAACAAATCAACAGTGAAAACAACTTGAACTTGAAATTTTAACTTATTACTTTTCCCGTTGACCTTTTTGTATTCCCCTTGAAATAAATAATGTAAAAAATTGAAGTAAAAGTCTGTAAGTATCCTCAGAAAAAAGGAACTTAAAGTAATAAAAGCAAAAGTACAAAAACAGTTCTGTCAATCAACAAGTGTTTAATGATATAATCATTTCAGCTGTGTACCTGATGTACCCTATATTGTCATGTAGTTTCATTTATAATGAAAGTGTATTTTATAAACATGTGTTTTGTGTGCATACATCTTAATTTGTAAAGAAACTAAAGCTGTCAGATTAATGCATTGGACTAAAAAGTACAATATTTTCATATTAAGAGCGACAACGGTTGCGAGTAGTATGAAAGGCCAAAAATTCGTGCAGGGAGGATGGTTGGTGCGGTGGATGGGTCAAACAACAAGACTTTCACCCCGGAGACCAGAATCGTGTCCCGCATGTCACGATTCCTAAACCCAACCATCCCGTTCTTTGTTTCCTAAACCCCATCCGTTCTTCTTTTCCTAAACACCACCCCGTTGTTGTCCCGCCCACCTATGACCTTTTCTTTAATTGTTCATTACACAGATTTATTCCATGGGCCCATCACAGACTTTTTGGCGATTCCGTGAAACTACTACAGATTTTGGGTTAAGGGGTCGTGTTCATTTCATGGAATTCTGTGCAGATGGTAGCGGACATCAGGCCGTGTAGGAGGACATAAGGCCGAATTAAGAGGCGGCAATCCTTGAAGTGAATCGTCGTGGGTATAGACTTCAAATCCAGCCACTTTCTCCTGCCCTGCAGCAATGGTAGATGCTATATCAGATACCCTAGACGTGTCAATGTCAAAGGACGTGACTCGTGGCCAGTGACTTACCCTGGGAATCTTACCCTAACCCTAACCAATCCCCCCTTTTCATGCCCAAACCTAACAATGTCGACCATTTTCCCTGCAGTAACCCCATTCCCTTCAGGTGACCATCTCCGCCCACTCCCTCACCTGCTTCCCACTTCCCTGATTAGTCTCTCAGTGGCTACACCAGTCCATCTCCACTTGTGCATTCCTTCACTTTAACATTTGAAGTAGACATCGGGCTCGTTATTGATATATTTAATTACCTTCAATCCTCAAAGTAATGGCAACCCTCTCATCCTCGATGCCGTTGACAAGCTCGCAGCGGTACGTGCCGCCATCTTCCAGCTCAAGGCGGCTGAGCTGCAGGGAGGCGTCCATGGTGTGAGCCTTCCGAAGAGAAGCCCGCGGCCCAAGATGGCCGTATTGCTTGAAAGCATGCGCATTTGATATCATGATAATGTTCTCCTGACCTACGTGTTCTGACTCCAGCTTGGTCCATTTCACTTTGTAATGGCTGGGTTTGGTTCTCAGGATACACGGCAAGGTGGCATTTTCTCCCCTTCGGGCAACCACCTCGGGGTAAACAGGCGGCTGCAGGAGGTACTTCAGCTTCTTGGGTGCTGCGGGTGAAAGAGGAGCCATAAGGCGTCAATGCCACCCGATAACATTGTTAATTTACGCCATGTAGTTAACCCTCGTGTTGTCTTCCCGTCAACCATGCAACTTTTTTTTCAAGGTTTTGGACGTCTTTTTCGACCCTTTTGTTGCTTTTCCACCGATGATTTTGTCACTTTTTTCAACGTTTTTGTCACGGCATCTTTTGACGATTTTGTGTGTTTTTGGTCACTTTTTTCAATGTTCTTTTATAACAAAAAAAAAAATCAAATGCTATGAAATTGAATAAAACTTGTGAAAAGCGTTGTATGGAACCACCCGTGTTATTTCTAAAATTTGGTTGACATAAACCCAAAATTCTGATATGAAAACCTTTTGAAAATGGGTCAAATTTGACCCCAGGACAACAGGAGGGTTAATTATTGGGACTTTTCTAAACATGCTGACGCAAGATGAACTTTGAGAATGCAAAGTCATTATCAGGATAAATCAAGTATGTTGAAAAGAATGTATCCATAAGTATATTTACATTATACACTTAGGCTACATTCACACTGCTTTAATGCTTAAAGGCAGGGATAGGGTTTTCAGCTTCAGTCTTTCTTTTCTTTGACTTCCTAGCAGTGCGGGCGGTTGCAAGAAACTGCAGCAATGGCAACTTTATCTGAGTTTTCTCCTCCATTCTCCAGTAGATTTGCAGTAACTCCAGCGGCGACAACGTACAGTACGCGCAGGGGGGCAAGAAGGCATTTAATTAGAGCTTTCCAAGTGCACAGCGAGGCAGTGATTGGTGGGTGTTTTTACAGGATTACAGCAGCTACAGATGACAGACCTTTTTCGCTCCTTTTTCAGAGTCCATAAGTTATTTATTGCTGTCAGGGTGTAAAGACCATTGCAAACAATATGTAAAACAGTGTATACCAACCCTGCCTTTAATTGGGATTTATTGCCCAGGTCCGATTGTATTGTTTGGCTGTAGATTTGGCAACATGGCGAAGCTAACGTCAGCTAACATTCATGCAGTGTTAATATCTAATGTTAGCAAAAGAAAATGCGCTCTTCAGTCATAAAGAATCTTTGGAAATGACTGTTCAGACGGAGGTTGTGTGTTCCCCAGTGCCTTCGGTCCCTAGTTCCCCAGTGCCCTCGGTCCCTGGTTCCCCAGTGCCCTCGGTCCCTGGTTCCCCAGTGCCCTCGGTCCCTAGTTCCCCAGTGCCCTCGGTCCCTGGTTCCCCAGTGCCCTCTGTCCCTGGTTCCCCAGTGCCTTCGGTCCCTAGTTCCCTTGGTCCCCAGTGCCTTCAGACCCAGTGCCCTCGGTCCCCAGTTTCCTCTCTCCCCAGTTCCCCAGTGCCCACTGCCCTTGGTTGCCCGAGTCAACGGCCCAGTGGCTCGGTTTTCATGAACTAATTTTGTTTTTCTGGCTTTTTTTGGACTTTCTGCTTGGCTGTCTTCCAGTTCCTCTCCCTGGGTTGTTTTTTGTTGGACTTGTTGGCCATCTGAGCTGTTATGATTTAGGTATTTGGCTTTGTTTTATTCTATTCATAACTGGTATTTGGTTTTTATGTCATGTCTCCTTGTGATTGTGTATTTTCAGTCTTGTCTTTTATATGTTCTGTTTCCTGTTTTATTGTGATAGTCTGGTTTCCTGTGCTGTCCTGTCTACTTTTACTTCCTGTGTTTTCCCGCCCCTGTGATTGCCTAATTGTGTTCACCTACTTCCCAGCCCTTGTGTCACCTGCCTTGTGTTTCCTCATTACCTTTCAATTCAATTGTATTTATAGTATCAATTCATAGCAAGAGTTATCTCGAGACCCTTTACAGATAGAGCAGGTCTAGACCACACTCCCGAATTTACAAGGACCCAACAGGTCTAGTAGTGTCCTCCAGAGCAAGCAACAGTGTGACAGTGGCGAGGAAAAACTTCCTTTTAGGCAGAAACCTGGGACAGACCCAGGCCCAGGCCCAGACCCAGACCCAGACCCAGACCCAGACCCACGCTCTTGGTAGGCGATGTCTGACGTCCGGTTGGGGTTGAAATGAAGAGTGACAATAACAGTCACAAAAAAAAAATAGTAGTTTGTAGTAGTTCTTTGTAGTATTCATGGGATAGCAGGGCACTGTGCGGCATTACAAGGCACAGCAGGACGTAGCAGGACGTAGCAGGACGTAGCAGGACGTAGCAGGGCACCGCAGATCGTGGCAGGATGTAACATGGCATCGCAGAACGAAGAATTACCTTGTGTATTAAGTCTTTTTCTTCCCCTTGTCTCTTGTCAGATCCTTGTCAGTGTTTGGACTCTTCCCTCTAATCTTTATTTATCTGTGAGTTTTTCCTTGTCTCTGTGATCCTGTTTTTGGTTTTCCTTCTCTCTTGGACTTTTTGGATTTTTTTAGACTTTGTTACATCATTTTTGGATCCCTTTTTGTGTTTCCCTGTTTGTTTTTTTAATAAATCCTCTGATAAAATCTCCTGCCTGCCTAATCTCTGCGTTTCCCTGGAGCGTGACAGATTGTTCTGCATTGAGTAAGAGACATAAGTAAAGGATCTGAAAACGTCTTCCACCCCTGGTAGCAAGTGAAGGAAACGTGGATGCAGTTGCCTCCCTTCCTGGTCTTAGTCCCTAGTCCCGAGGAGGCACGGGAGAGACGCGAGGAAATCATCAGAGGAGAGAGCAAACAAGAAAATGTGTTTTAAAAGCATGAGACGTCTTTTTCTTGTGAAGCATCACATGAATTTGTCAGCTGTTTGGGCGGAGTTAGCAACTTCTTCAGCTGCACGGCTTCCAGGAAGGCTGCCCTTCGCGTATCCTCGGGTATAGCTCCTCGATGATCCCTCCTCGGGGCAGGAATAAAAGCTTTTAGATGGCCGGTTCAGCCAAGGACCAAGGAGTTGAGGAGCTATTTAATAAGCGACATGAGATGCAGCTTGGACAAGAGACGTACTGCCTGTAACTCTCCCTTTAGATCCACGCTCTCCCTCTGTACCTCTTCATACCTCCACACACTTGGCCCATCGATGCATTAAGCGTGCAGTTGTGTGGAGCATCATCAATCCATCCATCCATCTTCATCCGCTTATCCGGTATCGGGTCGCGGGGGCAGCAGCTCCAGCAGGGGACCCCAAACTTCCCTTTCCCGAGCCACATCAACCAGCTCCGACTGGGGGATCCCGAGGCGTTCCCAGGCCAGGTTGGAGATATAATCTCTCCACCTAGTCCTGGGTCTTCCCCGAGGAAGACCCAGGACTAGGACTCAGTGTCAGAAACAGGACTCAGTGTCAGAAAAAAAACTAATTGTCAAACAGGAGAAGATTTGGGAGAAGAGTGTTTCAGGGGCTGTTAGATGATTAGACCAGCACTTAATTTCCCATTTTTAATTCATTCATTAGCTGCAGACAAGAAGGAAAACCTCAGTGATCACATTCATTACTGTACCTGCCCTGTCGGGGGTATATATAGCTGAGGACCAGGTGAAGCAGCTTGATGTTAATAGAAGAATCACAGCACAGTTCATAATGAAGGGAGTCACTCCTCCAGCTCCTGCAGTTCATAAGAAAACATGGCTAAGTTCT